>ML414130.1:1412-48734 GCA_005239525.1 Nicotiana knightiana | reverse complement strand
ATATATATATATATATAGGTGTAATAATAAATTTAAATAACTATTTCTATGATCAGTTAGGTTCGGTTATATTTTTATTAAACCCAAACTAAATTTGATTGGTTTTCAAAATTCAAAACTAAAACCAAATCAAATCTAAAATGTATAGGCTTTTTTGATCGGTGTGATTCGATTTTCGGTTCGGTTTGGTTTTTCATAATAAATTTAAATAACTACTTCTATGATCAGTTAGGTTCGGTTATTTTTTTATTAAACCCAAACTAAATTTGATTGGTATTCAAAATTCAAAACTAAAACCAAATCAAATCTAAAAAGTATAAGCTTTTTTGATCGGTTTGATTCGATTTTCGGTTCGATTTGATTTTTTGGACCCCTATCTCCAGCCTCTATTTCTCTGTAATTTGTTAATAAAAACATCAATATGAAACTAACTCGGATCTACTAACTGCAAATTAAAAGTCTCACTCTATTTTTCATAGTTCTAATAATTTATCATTAAAGTTTATTATCAACGTATAACAATCTTTCTCCTTTATTCACGCTTCATACGGCTTAAACTTGTGAAATTCACAGAAACATAATCAGAGGCAGATCTACCGTACATAGAATTTCAGTAGCTTTTGCCTAAACTATATATATGTAATAAAAATTTTCATTAAATATCTATAAATATTTAAGTATAAACACTAATCCAGGTGCTACAGTAAACTAGGCGTTATCTGGGGAACGCACGACTCAGGCAAACTCTGTCATTGTATATTAACTTGAGCTCGTTATATAAACTCATAAATATCAAATCCTAAATCTGCCTCTAAATATAACTATTGACAATAAATTATATCGAGAAAATAAAATCAAGACCGAAAAATATCGCAACAATCGTAGTATTTTATTTCAAATAATATGAGTGTACAATCTCTAAGAATTCTCTGATTCTTCTTTTCAATATAAATTCAAGGGCCTTTGAGCTTGATATTGAATCTATATTTGTTTCCACGTGGCTTGGTCCTATTGGCTCTTTCGCTTGACTTGGCGTGCCACATCATTCGACACGTGATCATCCATTTGGGCCTCTAGAAAGATGAAATCTTGGGCTTAATGAATTGGGCTCATCACTTTAGCCCAATTAAGTGGACTAGCCCAATAGATTAAGATTTATTTATTTAATCTATTGATATTGGACTTATACAATTAATTCAATTATATTAGCCCATAATATTTATCTGGACCAATATATCTTGAATTTTAAAATATAATCCAAATTATTTTATTGAATTTGAATCCAATAAATTTTACATGCCTACAACAACAACAGTAATGGGCAGACTGGTACACTAAGCTCCTGATATGCGCGGGATCCGCAGAAAAAAACGGACCACATATCTATTATACACAGTCTTACCGTAAATCAGAGGTCATTTTCTTCAAGCCATTTTAGGAGGTGTTCTCTTTTAGAAGTTGGAAAACATCCAACAAAAGTTTGCACATTTATGAGTCTTTTTATCCCGTGATATTCGGGATCTCTTAACAGAAATCAACGATATATCATATGAATAATTTTTAATTTATTTATTTATTTATTGGATCGTATAATTGTTAGTAAATAAAACTCCTACTACTTTTTAGGTTTGTCCTAGTCCTTAGGATGTAGTTTAACGTGGTTTTATTATCTAGTTTTTAGGAGAAAACTTTGTAGGGTAGTTCTTAATTTTTAGCTTAAGTTTGCTATGTTTTTTTAAAAAGACTGCAGTTGCAGCATTGTAGCCAATTAGTCAAGCAATTTCTTTTTCACGTCTGTTGCCTCTTTCTCTGCTCTATTTTTCACTTACAAATTTACATCCTTTTCTGATCAGTTTTTTGATGGAGAATTTCTTAAGGTCGAAAGAGTATTGGCCAATTGTTGAAGACGGCATTAAAGCGCCAGTAGTAGGCGAAACTTTGACGGATGCTTCAAAAGGCGGAGTTCGAAGCACGGAAGCTGAAAGATTTAAAGGCAAAAAATTATCTCTTTCAGGCTATTTCATCATTTCATTTAAAGATGAAAAAGTATCAAGTCTCTACAAGAGTGAAGCAAGCACAGGTTCAAGCCTCGAGGAGGAACTCCGATACCTTGAAGATGAAGGACGGAGAATCTATCACCAACTATTGTGCTAGACCATGGAGATATGCAACAAGATGCGATTCCATGGTGAGAACATGGGCGATGTTATAATAGTGGAAAAGATATTGCGCTCTCTGACACCAAAGTATGATTATGTCGTTTGCTCCATTGAGGAGTCAAAAGACATAGATGTCCTATCGCTTGACGAATTGCAGAGCTCCTTATTGGTGTATGAGCAGAAGATGAATCGTAGTTCAACTTCCGATGATGAGTAGGGTTTGAAGGCTTCTACTTTTATTTCTTCTTCCAATTCCAGAGGAAGGGGTAGGGGTAGAGGTTGAGGCAGAGGAAGAGTAGATCGTGGAGGTAGAGATTCCAGTAGGAATTTTGAAGCAAATAATGACCAATCTCAAGGCAAAAGGCAGAGGTGGAGATCATGACAAATCCAAGATAGAGTGCTATAGATGTCATAAATTTGGCCATTACGCATCTGAAAGTTAAACGAGGCTGCCTAATGAAAAAGATAAAGAAAAAGAAGAGAAGTCCAATTACGCGGAGAACAGGGAAGGGGAGATCTTGTTGATGGCAATTCAAGTATAGAAGGAAACTGAGCGAGACGTTTGGTATTTAGACACGGGCTGCACTAATCACATGACTGGATGTAAGTCTTGCTTTTCTTACTTAAATGAAGGCTTCCATTCTAAAGTTAGTTTTGTTGATTGTTCTACTGTGGATGCAACGGGAAAATGTGACATCAAGATTAAAACCAAGAATGATTTTATGGAAACTATATCTCATGAGTTATATGTTCCTGACTTGAAAAGCAACTTACTGTGTGTTGGTCAGTTGCAAGAGAAGGTTATGTCATACTGTGTGAGAGGAGTTATTGCAATAATTCATATGAGTTCCAACAGAAGAAAAAGATTGATATTATTAAATCTTGTTTGATGACGAGAGTGAAGGATCCCTAATGGTTGTGGTATTTTCGTTATGGTCATTTGAGTTTTGGAGGATTGAGGACACATCAAAAGAACATGGTCACAAGTCTTCCTCAAATTACTGCTTCTTCTAAAATTTGTGAAGAATGTGTTGTTGGCAAACAACACCGATCTCAATTTCCAAAAGGCGAATCATGCAGAGCAAATCATGTTTTGGAGTTGGTGCACTCTGACATATGTGGGCCAGTAAAACCAATCTCTAATGGAGGAAAAAGGTATTTTATTACCTTCATTAACGATTATACTAGGAAGACTTGGGTGTATTTTCTGCAGGAAAAATCAGAAGCTTTTAATGTATTTAAAAGCTTCAAAGCTCACACTACAAGAAATTGGATTTTTAGTGGCAACATATAGCGGCGACCCTAAATATTGCTACAGAAGTTATACCTTTAGCAGCAACTTTATAAGTTGCTATTAAAAGTGATTATTTAGCAGCGACTTTTCTAGGGTCGCCTCTAATGTAGCTGAAATTTTCAGTACCCGCTAAAACTAAAATTTTAGCTCCATATTATTTGTGACGACTTTAAATTGTCGTTGCTAAAGCCCTATTGGAGCGACTGGGTCGCTACTAGAGCCTCTTATATTTTAATTGAAAATAACAAAATAAATTAAATAAAACTCTTAAATAATTTCTCTCAGAGACGCTCAGTACAGAGAGCTCAGTACGTTTTCTCTCTCTCTCTCTCTCTCAAATCTCTCCTCCCTCTCTAGAATCCCGTCTCTGCTAAAAGAAAATAGTAAGGGATTATCTGCTCTAAATCTCTCAAATAAAGATAAGAAACTCAATTATCGGGTTAGTGGTCAAATCCCTAATTTTTCCTTTTTTCTTTTAACGAAAAAATGATGTGCATAATCGAGTTTTGTGGAGGAAAATCGCACATCCAATTTCTCTCATATAGTTGCTGAGTTTTCCCTAATCTCAGTGACTTTTCTGAGTTTTGTGCATATGTTTAACTGAAAACCCATATTAATTTATATATAAATTTATGTTTTTTTTTTTTTTAAGGATTCTTTATTCTGTAAGGTAAAATCTTCAACATGCAGTTAGGGGTTATCATTATTTCAATGATTTTACATTTGTATTCTTAGATTTTATCTAGAATTTCTCTGACCCATTTGATAATCTACAGGAATACAAAAAAAAATCATACAGAAAGACCCATTTGAAGCCTATTTCGTGATTTTCAGTCTTGACAGAACTCTCACCTATTTCTTTTTTGGGTAAGTTAAAAGTTTCTTCTTGAGAGACCAATTGCATGTTGGTATTCCATGCTTATTTTTTTTCTTTATGACTATGTGCTGCAAAAGATTCTGCCCAGAATTGCCCAGAATTACTGCCCAAAATCAGTAAGTAAAGCAAAGAGCAATAATCCCAGAATTGCAAGAACAACAACAAAATTAATTTCATTGATGTTTGTAGTAGTCACAAGATTCTACCCAAGAGAGCTGCAAAAGTTAATTTCATAAAGTTAGAATTTAACCAAAGAAAAATTTACAAAGTTTTAGCTGCAGTTTGTTACCTTAGGTTCCTTAAACCCCCACCAAAAATAGTAAGCATATTTGTTCAAGAATGAAGACTGTGTAACTCTAAAAGTCATTGCATCATTAAAGATTCTGAATCGGAAGAAGTCGCTGCTAGAACCGCATAATGTAGATATATTGCTCCGTTGATACCAGGCTATTCTACTACTAAAATCCTTCATATGACAGTCAACATACCAATACTGGCAACCCGGTTGTTGTCGATCGCAACCTTTTTTTTTTAGTAAAGTCTCAAAACTGTTTTTTTATTTTGTATTCTGGTTAAATTTTTTTGGATGTCTATTCTAGTTCCAGAGCCTCAAGTGTGAAGTTCCATTTAAATCTTCCTCATTATTATGGAGTTTTTTCTTAAATGTTCTAAAAGAAAATTGCTTATAATCGTTAAGCACCATTCCAAGTGTGCTGAACTAAAAGTCAGTAACGAATTCATAACTCCAATGCAAGTGTTCCACCAAATCAGCCCCGCTTGCTAAAATTGTTGTGTCTTCTCTAAAATAGAGTTTTGTGCACTATGTTTAGTATCTTTTTGAAACTGAAGCAAACTCGCTCTTAGCTTATGTTTTCCTGGATTTGGTCCTAAGTATTAGGCCCAACTCACAACTTCATTCTCACTTGAAATACAAATGATGTCGACAAGGTTAGGTCCAATTCTTATGAATTTCTTCCTAGTGCCAAAATATAAGATATTTATCTTGTTATTGGATAATATCGCAAGTTATTGTTAGGGGTTGTTGTCAAAGTAATCTGAATTCTAAATGCTAAAGCTTCGGGATGAGGTTTAGAGTTTAGAAATATGTTGTTAAACCATTACCTGCCTAATGTGATATATAAACTAATTAAAATCTTGGTTGTACTATAATCTGGAATACAATAAGGGACTAACCTTTCCATTATTCTAAAAATAGGAATGGATAAAGTTGGTTGAATATTAGGAATAGAGGTGACCAAAGGTACAACGATGGAGTAGATGGCTTTCTTAGTTGGGCATTCAGTCAACCAAGGGGAAGCACTATGATTCGATGTCCTTGTAAAGGGTGTATGAATACTGCATTCAAGCTAAGGCTTGAAAAATGGTTTATGGGATTCTTACAAAGTGTGGGAATTGCATGGAGAAGTGTTAATTAGAGTTGAAATTCTAACGTAACACTCAATAATGAAGTAGAAGATGATAACATTGAAGAGGATAATATTACAGAAATAATTCACGATGCTTGTGGATATACGAATGTGGAGGATAATAATGATACTTCGATGGACAATGAAAAGCCAAATTTACATGCAGAAAAGTTCTACAAATTATTAGAACATGCTCAGACAGAACTTTATCCTGGTTGTAGTAAAGTCTCAAAGTTATCTTTTGTTGTTAAACTACTTCACTTGAGGTGCCTTAATCATTGGAGAAACAAATCAATGGATTAACTGTTGAGTTGCTTTAAAGAAGTTCTTCTATAGGGGTCATTTGTACCCAGTTCTTTCTATGAAGCGAAGAAAATTCTTTGTGACCGAGGCTTGGGTTACACCAAAATAGATGCATGTGAGAATGATTGTATTTTATATTGGCACGATTATGACAATGGCCAATCATGTCCTAAGTGCGGTAAGTCTAGATGGAAGTCAGAAGAACACAAATGCAAGAAAGTAGCTTGTAAAGTATTGCGACATTTTCCAATCAAACCAAGGCTTCTGAGATTGTACATGGCAAGAGAGACAACAAAAAAGTTGAGGTGGCACAAGGATAAAAATGTTGATGATGGTGTCTTGCGACATCCGTCTAACTCCATAGCGTGGAAATCCTTTGATGAGCGACATCCCACCTTTTCAGCTGAATTAAGAAATTTTTTATTAGGTTTAGCAAGTTTTCCAACCTTTTGGAAACATGAGTGCCAATCATAGTATTTGGCCAGTCGTACTAGCAACATATAATTTGCCTCCATGGGATTGCATGAAGGATCTGTATTTCATGATGACACTTCTTATTCCAGCCCCTAAGTGTCCAGGTAATGATATAGATGTATACTTGCAACCAATGATTGAAGAGTTGAAAGAATTATGGGATGGATTCGAAACTTATGATTCATACTCAGAATCTAATTTTATGACGCGTGCGGCTGTAATGTGGATGATTAATGACTTTCCTGCATATGGGAACCTTTCAAGATGATCAACAAAAGGCAGGCTTGCATGTCCTTGTTGCCATAAAGACATACAATCGGTTTCTTTACGTAGTAAATTGTGTTATATGATTCATCATCGCTTCCTTCCAATGGAGCATCCACGGCGCCGAAATAAGAGAAAGTTTGATGGAAAAGTAGAAAAGAGGGTTGCACATATTTCTTTAACAGTCGATGAAGCACTTATGCAATTACAGGGCTTGGGCAATGTGAGTTTTGGGAAGGGAAAAAAGTGAAAATGTGACTTTCCCAAAAGTGCTTACAATTGGAGGAAGAAAAGTATATTTTTTCAATTGCCTTATTGGAGTACTCTTTTGTTACAACATAACCTTGATGTGATGCACATATAGAGAAATGTGTCTGACAATATAATATCAACTTTGATGAATATGGTTGGAAAGACAAAGGACACATTAAAAAGTAGATATGACTTGGTGGACCTTGGTATTAGGCAAGAATTGCATCCAATTGAGGATGGGGATAATGTATTGTTACCGGCAGCATGTTACGCATTTTCCTCGGAGGAGAAGTTGAAGTTATGCCATTTTTTGGCTAATATGAAGGTTACTGATGCTTTTTCATCAAATATTTCAAGGTGTGTAAACATATTAGAGAAAAATATCTATGGATTAAAAAGTCATGATCACCATGTATTATTGCAAGACATTCTCCCAGTTTCAATAAGTGGTTTATTGCCTAAAGAAGTGTGTGAACCAATTATAGTGCTTGGAAAAATTTTCAAGAATCTATGCTCTAAGACCTTGACAATCGAAGGTCTTGACATCTTGGAGGCTGAATGTGCATGCACATTATGCGAACTTGAAATTATTTTACCGCCGGCATTATTTGATGTCATGGTTCATTTGCCAGTTCACTTGGAAAGAGAGGAAAAGTTTGGTGGACCAGCTCAATTTCAATATGCCCGAAAATGATGATAGTGTAGAAGTTGACGAGGAAGCATTGCTGAATGAAGAATCTTATCAACAAGAGGAAGTTGAATTGAATATTTTACGTACCAATGACCATGAAAATGATATCGGTTTGTCTTTACATAGTAATGGTGTTGAACCATAAAGTATTAACAAAAATCATGCAAGCAAACAAGCACAAACAAGTGTGCATGCTGAGGAAGAGAATTTTATTAATGACAATCTTATAGATATATCTGAGAATGAAGAAGAAGAGAATTTTATTAATGACAATCATATAGATATAGCTGAGGGTGAAGAAAGAGAAGATGATTGGCTTGATGATAATGATGGATAAGATATTGATGATGTTCTTGAAGACTTAGAAGCAAGATAATTGTCACGACCCGAATTACCCTCCGAACGGTCTCGTGACGGCACCTAGTCCCTACGATTACGTAAGCCTAAAACTTGCGGAAAATAAGGCAAAACAATAATAGAAACAGTAAACAAGAAGCGATATTGTAAAACTTTTAGCCGCTCGGCATTTACAGCTTTTACTTTCCCAAAACCCGGAGTATCACAAAGTCACAAACTCTGAACTGTTGTAGCTCTATACAAAGAAATAAGGAAAATGTATCTATATATCTCCTATATATGTACTAGAGTAGGAAGAGGACTCGTGAGATCCTGCGGACGCAGCAGAATTACCTCGCGGTCTCCTATGCAGCTGCTAAGATGCGCCTAGCCACTGTACTGTGTGCTGGTACCTGGATCTGCACATGGGGAAAACATGCACAGGAAATAGCGTGAGTACTCCACATTCGGTACTCCGTAAGTGCCAAGCCTAACCCTAGTCAAGTAGTGACAAGGTCATGTTGAGGCTCTACCGAGTTTTAAAACAAGTCAATTATAAATTTAAAACAGTGAAATAGATAAGCAATGATAAACATGATTAATGTAAACTGGAAGAGTTAATAGCAGAAAGAGAGCCCTCGGCTCATCACAACATATATCTCAATAGTAAATATGCGATGCAGTACAAGGGAAAAGCTCCTGGATCTCAGTCAGTAGTCCCAATTTAAATATGCTATACAGTACAGGGGTAAAGCTCCCGGATCTCCGTCCGTAGTCCCAATTTAAATATACATTTTAGTACAGGGGGAGAGCACCTGGATCTCGATCCGAAGTCCCAATTTAAATATGAAATGCAGTACATGGGGGAAGCTCCTGGATCTCCGTCCTTAGTTGCAATTTAAATATGCAATGAAGAAGTATGTCGGATGCGGCTTAATTAAACAGTTCAGGAAAAACAACATGCAAGAATAGAGTAAAACTATCTAAGCATGGTGAAACTAGTAGTAAATAAGAGGAAATCAAGTAAGGACAGGTAGGCATGCTTATTCTTAAGCTAACTACTAAATTAAGACAGGAAACAGTAATATAGGAATGAGAATGAGTGATTGCATGGAAGGAAAAATGGAATTTTAGAAACAATGACCCGTGTACGCACTCGTCACCTCACGTACACGGCGTCACCGTAACAAAGTCAGTATAAAATGCCTAATGGGAAGTCCCCAACACAGAGTTAGGCAAGCCACTTACCTTGACTATGAAAATCAACTCAATACCACGCTCTTTCCACGAGTATACGACTCTGGGTGGCCCACATCTATTCAATTCGATTGCATAATGTAAATATCACTTCAAGGAAACAAAATAGCTAATTATTTCTAAGCTAATACGCGAAATTAGGAAATTCGCCAAAAAAGTCCCCAGGGCCCATGTTTCGGAATCGGATAAAATTTATATTTCCCAAACACCCATTCGCTCATGAACTCACTCGAACAAGAATAAACAAAATCCAACGTCTAAATCTCCCTAAATCCTCAGATTTCTACTTGGGGAAGTTTCATCCAATTTCATTGATTAGATTGAGGAATTGATAGAGATTGTTGATATACAAATAGATTAAGGTTAGAAAATGTTATCTATGATTCTCCTCTTCAAATTCCACTGAAAATCGCCAAATCCCGAGCTCTCAATTGATTTTGGAGTTATGAATTTCAAACCCTCGGATTTTGGTATAACCAGCCCAGGTATTTCGCACCTGCTACACTGGGATCGCACCTGTGGTGCCACACCTGTGGAAACACAATCGCAGGTGCGAAAACTCATTAAACGACCTGGGGTCGCAGGTGCGGCTCCGCACCTGCGGATACTCTTCCACGCCTGCGAGTCGGGCCAGCCTAAGCTACGCCCGCACCTACGTGCACCCCCTTCGCACTTGCGTGTCCGCACCTGCGGAAAACCATAGCAGGTGCGAGACACCAGAACCAGAAATGGTTCAGTTGCTCTTAAGGTTCCAAATTCACCTGTTGGGGATCCGAAACAACCCCGAGGCCCCCGGGACCTCAACCAAACCTACCAACTGACCCTAATGCCTTATTCAAACTTGGCCGAGTCTTAAAACCACATCTCATAACATCAAAATCATCAATTATGCATAGATTCAATGTAACGACCCGGCCAGTTGTTTTGAGCTCTAGCGCGTCGTTCAGTGGTTTAAAGTTGTGAGCAACTTCGTTTCAGGTATTATGACCTGTGGGCATGGTCGAAATTGAATTTCAGGAAGTTTAGAATTGATTTGGAAAGAAAATTCTCATTTCAGAAGTTTTAAGTTGGAAGAATCATCTAAGATTGGAATTTTGAGTAAACGACCTCCGAATCAGGATTTGAAGGTTCGTATGATGATTTCGGACTTGGGTGTATGTCCGGCTCGGGGTTTGGATAACCTGGGAGCGTTTCGGCGTATATGTGGAAGCTAGCATTTTAGAAGGAATTCATGAATTTGGGCTTGAAGTGCATTCCAGTGAGGTTGATGTCCGTTTGAGATTCCGAGTCTGTGATTAGCTTCGTATGGTGATTCTGGAGTTGGGAGCATGATCAGAAGTGAATTTGGACGTCCGTAGGTCATTTTGGAGTCATTCGGCTAAAGATAGAAATTTGAAGGTTTTTGAGAAATCCAACCGGAATGAAAGTTTTGATATCGAGATCGGAATGCGATTCCGGAAGTTGGAGCAGGTCCGTAATGTTGAAGATGACTTGTGCGCAAACTTTGAGGTCAATCGGGTGTGATTTGTTAGGTTTCGGCATCGGATGTAGAAGTTGGAAATTTGTAAGTTCATAAAGTTGGGATTTGAGTGTGATTCGTGGTTGCGATGTTGTTTGATGTGATTTGAGGCCTCGAGCAAGTCCGCATTATGTTTTGGAATAGGTTGGTATAATTGGAAGGGGTCTCGAGGGCCTCACATGGATTTCGGGTGGTTAACGGATCAATGTTTGAAGTTGAAGAAGGCTGAAGGCTGCTGTCATCTGGTGTAGCCACAGCTGCGAGGCTTTGACCGCAGGTGCGGCTAAGGCTCCGCAGGTGCGAGTTCTGGGCTGAAGCTGAGGAGGTGCAGGTGCGGAAGATGGGTCGCACCTGCGGAAGCGTAGGTGCGAAGAATGGACCGCAGAAGCGAGAAATGCTGGGTTGAGCCAGAGCCGCACCTGCGATGGAATTTTAGCAGGTGCGGAGCCGCAGAAGCGGCTATTGGACCGCAGGTGCGAAGGGAGGCCTGGGCAGAATGTTTTAGAGACGGTTTTTTTCCATTTCTCACCCATTTTTCATTTGTCATGGGTGATTTTTGGAGAGCATTTCAAGGGGATTTTCGTCAGCCATCAAGGTAAGTAAATTCCTTCCGTTTGTTAGATAAATACAAGATTATATGCATGGATTAGGCATGGAAATTAGTAAGAATTTGGAAAATTTTTGAAGAAACCTAGAAAAAATGTAAATTTGGAATTTAGCCACGAATTTGAGTATGGAATGTAGAGTAAATTGCATGATTGAACTAGTAGGGCTATGGGTAGAATGTATCTTCGAGAATTTTGGATTTTCTGGCACGTGGGCCCGAGGGCATTTTGGTCATTTATCCGAGCGGGGTTGGTAAAGTATATAATCTGAATTTGTTGTGAGTATTAGGATGAATTTTCATTTCTTTGCCGTTATGTGGTAGTTTCGGAGCGTTGTGCATCCGTCAGAGTCATCGGAAAGGCTTGGAAGCCGGTATTGGAATTTTTGAGCGAGGTATGTTTCCTTTCTAACTTTGTGAGGGTGAATCGTCCCCCCTAGGTGAATTAAATCAGTACATGCTATTATCTTCGGGGGCTACGTATGCACGAGGCCACGGGAGTCCGTGCGTAGCTACTATTATGCCATGTCGGGGTAGTCTAGGACCCACTAGCATGCCTTACGTGTTGTACCTGTAATCCTGCCTGTAATATTAAACTACTAATATAATTGAAAACATAATTGAATATCTAAAAGAAAACTAGAGTTCATTTTGTTAATCTTCTAAAAAGAGAATTGATTCCTCTGTGGATAAGTGTGTACCTGGTAGGGTTGTATTATGGAATATCATTAAACTTGACAAATGAGTTTCAAAAAAAATATTTAAAAACTATATTTCATGTTCTTTTAAAAAGGATTTTTACCACTTTCCTGAGAAAAACTGCTTCTTGATAAAAATAAGGATGTGTTATGTGAATATATGTACATATGTGCACCTGAGTCGCAGGTATGATTCGCGAGTTGATTCCTTTGAGGATTATGCCTATGTTCATTCCTACTCAATCTTACGCGTCGCGAAGCGCTTTCTATGGATCAGGAATTTGAGGAATTGAAATGGTGCTACAAATGTAATTCGAGATGCTTCCATGTGTGATTGGTCATGGCTGTTGTTAAGGCCCTGCAGAAGAATAATATGTTGTTTCAACTCAGTAGCTGTGTTTCTGGGAGCCTTAATGTTATGCTCAGGTAGTGATGATGCTTGCGATTGGTTATCGTGTGATTTCGATATGATGATAGAATGTTTGTCCATATGTTGGGGATGATGAATGGTTTGAAGGGAGGTCTTCTCAGAGTTCGATTTCGAGATTTCAGTGTTTTGTTTCGGTAGGGGAAAGGGCATTTGGATTCTGAATGGTCTGGTTGGAGTTGATAAAGTAGTAAGACTTGGCGTCTTCAAGTGAGGTGGGATATGCACCTGTGACGTGTAGTCGTCGTCATTAATCGGATGGAATGTGTTAAGTTGGCGGTGCTATGGTTTCTTCGGTTACGTGGGTCAAAGTGTTGAGAAGAAGTATTGAAGGATGCGGTTGGCAGAGAATGATCTTGAAGTGAGGCTAGGCGGTGGTTTGATTTCTAGGAGGCCAGGTGTAAGAAGCGGAAGTCGAGCAGTCGCAAAGTGGGGGAGAGGCAGCATAGCTTGGGATTTGAAGATATTGTCGCACATTTAATGGATGTCCATGAGGAGCGGACGGACTAGTAAAGTTATTCAATGAAGCAGGGCGTAGGATGGGGTATTGAAGTCGCAGAGAGTGAGCATTTCAGCATCGTTGGAAGGTATCTTCGGGTGATTTCCACAGGTGGGTTATCTTCTGTGAATAGGTTACCGATGGCGGGGTTGGCAGGTCTCGGTGAGGAGTTCTAGTGGCTAGTTTGTAGGAGGTAGTATGTGTGAATGATGCTAGAGAATCTGAGTATTTAGGGAGTGCTAGCAAGAGGATCTGGAAGAGTTGGATGGATTGGTTGAGATGGATTGCATTATCGAAGGAGAAAGGATCTCAGCAGGGTCTAGAGTGGTTCAAGGAGTAGTTTCGGGCTAAGTGGGGAAGTCCACCATTTGCAGTTGCGTTGTAGGGTTGTCTTCCCATGGGGTCGCAGATTGTCTGCGTGTTGGCAAGTTATTTCAACTAAGGGAAAGGAGTAAATGGTAATTGTGCGTGGGATTCGATGAATATGTGAAAAAGTTGGCCTTGTCGGATCAGAGTTAGGCTTTGAAAGATTCAGAATTTATGCTTAAAGCATGGGCGAGTTGCAAGGATAGTGACTCATTCACGGGTCTCATTGAAAAGGTGTTCCTATGCTAGAGAGAGCCTTGGAGTTAATTGTATTCGGGGCCAGTCAGAGTGGGTGACTCTCCATAGCGGTCCTAGTGAGTTCAAAAGTTAAGAATGCGACGTTTAAGGATTTCAGGCAGCAGTATGATCAAGAATCGAGCTCTTGCAGGGTAATTTCGAGAAAGAGGAGGATGGTTGGGATGTTCTATGATATGTTTCGGCATGCAAGATAGTATTAAAGGAGTGAGAGGAATAAAATCCGAATTGTAGAAAGATTATCAGAAGGGTATGAGACAGGTTGCGGGATTTAGGCAGCATAGTCTCGTGAATCAAGGTCACTCGGGATAAGTGAGGGTTGAGTTTGCTATGGGATGAAAGAAGTTGCTATTATTCCTGAGGCAATTGAAGATGATTAAAAGAAGATAGATTGATTAGCCATGGTTGAAATGGCACATTTTCAGCAGTGATCGGTTCCTTTGAGGCGATTTAGTTATGCATATGGTTTGTGCCGGTGTGTGCGGGCCTTGTCGGCCGTCATATCGGATTTCATGTGGGAGCATTGAGTGTTATGGCCTATCAGGTGTAGGCGGACCCCGGAAGGGTTATGGTGGTATAGACTACTACTTAAGGATTTGCATGATTAGGTGATAGTGGTAATTCACTCGTGTGTTGAGATGGTACTCTTGAATTGAGTAAAGTAAGAAATTTCTATTTGATGAAGTGTTCATCCCATTGCTAGTTCAGAATTTATGATGGAATTCTTACGCTACCTCAGTATGTAGCTTGGAGTAAGAATCGAGATTTGCGGTTCGGTGATGATAAGGATGTCATGAGATCAGAAGAGCAAGGAAAAGTGATTTGAAAGTTCAGTATAAGTTGGTGTTATCTTCAGTGTCGCCTGAGATTGAGATTCGGTGGAAGAGGCTTTGTACTCTGGCTATGAGTTCTTGATTTGTCTTACAACGTAGTATGTCCAGCGGTGGATGGGCAGACTTGTTGCCTTGTGTGTGGGAGGTTGTGGAAGCGTGACCGCGAAAAGATTGTATAAAGTGTGGCATGCAGTCACTTGATGGGTTGAAAATTTGGACAGAGTATAAAGAAGTGCAATATTGCTTAATTGAGAATTTATGCCTGGAAGGCGTTCAGTCCAGTTGAGTATGAATTTTTGGGGTGTTGTCCCGGTGATGATGGTTGTTCTTGTGTATTATGAGAGAATATGGGTTAATATGGACCCGGATAAAAGCTAATAGCTAAGTTTGGTGCGAGCGAGGTGGCTCGATGTTTGTGGATGGATTTAGATATGATTATGGGCTTCGTATGATCCATGCATGTTCATTTCAGTGGAGCGCTTTTCATGGAAAGGTATTAGAACAGCGGATGTTGTTCCGTCTTCGTCAAATTCAGGTGTGATTATGATTGTGCCGTGTGAGTTGTGAAACGACTTGGTAATTTCCTATGTGTTGAGGTCCCGCGTAGTGGGGATGTTATGTGAGCAGGATAGCTCTTGAGATCTAGAGTGTGTATATATATATATATATACATATTGCACCTCAGTTGTTCTTGAGTTTTTGTATCACGCGGCTTATTCAGTCTCCCCAGGATGGTATTATGCACTTAGCGTGCTCGTGATCGATATTCAGCAATTTGTAATAGTGAGCAAATCAGCTCTGTATATATATCTTCTTATGTAAATTTTATGTGTGGATCGGGTGGCGCGTCGCCACGGGTATGTTATTCGGATCGGGTGGCACGCTGCAATGGTGTGATGATGAGTAAGGTTCCTATATTTATTTTCTTGTGTTCTACTTCCTATTTTCTGATAAAACTTCATATTAGTTGCGTGAGTTGAATAGTTCCTTCCTGAGTCATTTCTTATTATCATGTTCGAGTTATGGTCTATTGGCGCGGTGTGGTATCATGTGAGGTTGTTGGTCATGTTTGGGGTGATTTGTTGTCTGAGCAGCTCATACAAGGTGAGACAAGATTATCGGATCAGGGATTAGCACGATAAGATTATGTGAAGTGTATATTAAAGGACAAATACCATTATTTAGGTTCATAATGAGGTGATGATTCTAGCTAAGATGAGGTATTCAAGGACTTGTTAACTCTGCAGTTGAGTATGAATTTTCTGCACATTTCTCAGCGTTATAGCAGGATGTATGTATATATCATGAGGTGCATTGGGAGCATCAGATTCGTGGAATTTGGCTATTAAGGTTCAGGGAGCGTCATTGTGGTTAGATGATTAATCTTGCGGTGCATGGTGCTGATTCATCACGGGTATGCAGTCATGTTCTGGTATGTCATGTGGTAATTGATTCGGTGTTATATATTGAAACTAGGCCTGGCAGAGAAATTTCAGGTGTTTGAATGAATTCTGAGCTTATTATATGGATAAAAGAAGAAATCTTAAGAGGTGATCAAACTGATTCACTCAACTGGGTTGTGGTAGCACGGGTAGGTGCTCGGGATGTTAAACAGTGATTTCAATTAACTCCAGAGTAGTTCTTAGCACGTTCGAGGATGAACGCCGGTTTAAGTGGGGAGAATGTAACGACCCGATCGGTCGTTTTGAGCTCTAGCGCGTCGTTCAGCGGTTTGAAGTCGTGAACAGCTTCGTTTCAGGTATTATGACCCGTGGGTGTGGTCGGAATTGAATTTCAGGAAGTTTAGAATTGATTTGGAAAGAAAATTCTCATTTCAAAAGCTTTAAGTTGGAAGAATCATCTAAGATTGGAATTTTGAGTAAACGACCTCTGAATCAGGATTTGAAGGTTCCTGCAGGTTCATATGATGATTTCGGACTTGGGGGTATGTCCGGCTCGGGGTTTGGATAATCCAGGAGCATTTTGGCGTATATTGTGGAAGCTAGAATTTTAGAAGGATTTCATGAATTTGGGCTTGAAGTGCATTCTAGTGAGGTTGATGTCCGTTTGGGATTCCGAGTCTGGGAATAGCTCCGTATGGTGATTTTGGAGTTTGGAGCGCGATCAGAAGTGAATTTGGACGTCCGTAGGTCATTTTGGAGTCATTCGGCTAAAGATAGAAATTTGAAGGTTTTTGAGAAATCCGACCGGAAGTGGAAGTTTTGATATCGAGATCGGAATGCGATTCCGGAAGTTGGAGCAGGTCCGTAATGTTGAAGATGACTTGTGCGTAAAATTTGAGGTCAATCGGGCGTGATTTGTTAGGTTTCGGCATCGGATGTAGAAGTTAGAAATTTCTAAGTTCATAAAGTTGGGATTGAGTGCAATTCGTGGTTGTGATGTTGTTTGATGTGATTTGAGGCCTCGAGCAAGTCCACATTATGTTTTGGAATAGGTTGGTATAATTGGACGGGGTCCCGGGGGCCTTGGGTGGATTCCGGGTGGTTAACGGATCAATATTTGAAGTTGAAGAAGGTTGAAGGCTGTTGTCATCTGGTGTAACTGCACCTGCGAGGCTTTGAACGTAGGTGCGGAGCCGCGGTACGGCTAAGGCGCCGTAGGTGCGAGTTCTGGGCTGGAGCTGAGGAGGTCGCAGGTGCGGAAGATGGGTCGCACCTGCGGAAGCGTAGGTGCGAAGAATGGAACGCAGAAGCGAGAAATGCTGGGTTGAGTCAGAGCCACACCTGCGATGGAATTTCCGCAGGTGTGGAGCTGTAGGAGCGGATATTGGACCGCAGGTGCGAAGGGAGGCCTGGGGAAATGTTTTAAAGACGAGTTTTTGTCATTTCTCACCCATTTTTCATTTGTCATGGGCGATTTTTGGAGAGCATTTCAAGGGGGATTTTCGTCAGCCATCAAGGTAAGTAAATTCCTTCCATTTGTTAGATAAATACAAGATTATATGCATGGATTAGGCATGAAAATTGGTAAGAATTTGGAAATTTTTTGAAGAAACCTAGAAAAATGTGAATTTGGAATTTAGCCACGAATTTAAGTATGGAATGTAGAGTAAATTGCATGATTGAACTAGTAGGGCTATGGGTAGAATGTATCTTTGATAATTTCAGATTTTTTGGCACGTGGGCTCGAGGGCATTTTGTTCATTTCTCCAAGCAGGGTTGGAAAAGTATATAATCTGAATTTGTTGTGAGTATTAGGATGAATTTTCATTGCTTTGCCGTTATGTGGTAGTTTCGGAGCGTTGTGCGTTGGTCAGAGTCATTGGAAGGGCTTGGAAGCCGGTATTGGAATTTCGGAGCAAGGTAAGTCTATTTTCTAACTTTGTGAGGGGGAATCGTCCCACCTAGGTGAATTAAATCAGTACATGCTATTATCTTCGGATCTACATACACACAAGGTGACGGGAGTCCATGCGTAGCTACTATTATGCCATGTCCGGGTAGTCTAGGACCCACTAGCATGCCTTACATGTTGTACCTGTAATCCTACCTATAATATTAAACTGCTAATATAATCGAAAACGTAATTGAATATCTAAAAGAAAAGTAGAGTTCATTTTGTTAATCTTCTGTAAAGAGAATTGATTCCTCTGTGGATAATTGTGTACCTGGTAGGGTTGTATTATGGAATATCATTAAACTTGACAAATGAGTTTCAAAACAAAGATTTAAAAACTATATTTCATGTTCTTTTAAAAAGGATTTTTACCACTTTCCTGAGAAAAACTGCTTCTTGATAAAAATAAGGATGTATTATGTGAATATGTGTACATATGAGCACCTGAGTCGCAGGTATGATTCGCGAGCAGGCTAGCCTTATTATTTTTATGTTGACCACGTCGCATGATCGATTCGTGAGCGAGGGAAAATAGATGCATCTATGGTTCGAGACGTTCGACCCTTCGGCAGTGCACAGTTTATTATTGCTGGTCCGCGTCGTTTGACCCTCGGCATTGCTCGCATGATATTTGCTGCATAGTTTCTATGATTTTTTCCTGATTACTGGCCTGAAATATTAAATTATCAAGTGAAATGACAGAGATTTAAAGTTATTAAAAAGAGTTTTGGAAGAAGTTGTTCCTTCCCGTGATAAATTGTTATTTGATTAAATCACCATGTTGATAAATTGTTAATTTGATGAAGATATAAAGTGTTAAACGTGAACGGAGTTGAGAAATGGTTAAATCCTGATTTTGATAAATTGCCTATGATAAATCATGCTTAGTGTCATACCTAAATACTCTAAGTTGACCTTTAGTAAGAGTCTACCTTGACCTCACGTCATTACCTCTCTGAGGTTAGGCGGGCGACTTACTGAGTACACGTTTTTTTGTACTCATGATGCACTTGATGTGCATTTTATTGCATAGGTACTTTCATAGCAATGTGGAGGATTCAGAGACTTAGGCGAGCTGCATCATCCGGAGGCGATCCGCAGCTGGCAGAGTCTCCTTCATACTGTATTTACTTCATTTTAAAATTTCCTTGTCCCGTTGTATTTCGGACAGGTTTTGTAATGATTGTATAGATTCTTAGAAATTTTCTCATGTACTTATGACACCGGGTTCTGGGATATGTGTTGGGATATAATTGCTTAAATGTAATCTTTAAACCATTGTTTTTAATTAACATACTTTTATTTGGTTAAGTTGTAATTAAGGGAAAAGGAAATGTTTTCATAAATATTAAAACCGGAAATTTTATTCAATTAATTAATGATTTGGCTTGTCTGACATTGATGTCCGGCGCCATCATGACCTTAGGGATTTTGGATCGTGACATTCAAGCACAAGAACTTATGAAATTCCTAGAATTCACATCCGATGCCGAAACACGTCAAAACTCATCTGAATGACCTTAAATTTTGCACACAGGTCACAATTTGCATTACGCACCTACTGTCGCTTTCGGAATTCCATTCCGAGTCCGATATCAAAATTTCACCTATCGGCCGAAATCGTCGAAATTCTAACTTTCGCCAATTCAAGCCTAAATCTACAACCGACCTCAAAAACACATTCCGAACACGCTCTTAACCTTGAAATCACCCAATGGAGCTAACAGAGTCGATGTAATTCCATTCTGGATTCGACTTCACACAGCTTTATCTACGGCCAGATTTCTAAAGCTAAATTCCACATTTATGGACTATGTGTCCAAAATCACTTCGGATTTCATCACTCAACGCTCCAACAAGTTCCAATAACATAAATAGACATGGGAGAAGCAGTTATTAGGGGATCAGAGCGCTAACTTTCAAAACGACCGACCGGGTCGTTACATCCTCCCCCTCTTAAGAAAATCGTTCGTCCTCAAATGAGTATAGAAACATACCTGAAGCTGTGAAAAGATGAGGGTACTGACTCCGCATATCCTGCTCGGTCTCCTAAGTCGCCTCCTCGACTGGCTGACCCCTCCACTGAACCTTAACTGAGGCAATATTCTTCGATCTGAGCTTTCTGACCTACCTGTCCAATATAGACACAGGCTCCTCAACATATGATAGATCCTTGTCCAACTAGACTGAGCTGAAATCCAAAACATGAGTTGGGTCACTGTGATACTTCCGGAGCATGGAGACATGGAACACCGGATGAACCCCTGCTAGGTTGGGAGGCAGGGCTAGCTCATAAGCAATCTCCCCAACACGTCACAACACCTCAAAAGGGCCAATAAATCTCGGACTCAGCTTGCTTTTCTTCCCAAACCTCATGACGCCCTTCATAGGCGATAGCCGAAGCAAAACCCGATCACCAGCCATAAATGCCAAGTCACGAACCTTCCGGTCTGCATAGCTCTTCTTCCTGGACTGAGCTGTGCGAAGTCTCTCTGGAATCACCTTCACCTTGTCCAGGGCATCCTGAACCAAGTTTGTACCCAACAATCGGGCCTGCCCCGGCTCAAACTATCCCATGGGAGACCTGCACCGCCTACCATATAAAGACTCATACGGCGCCATCTGAATGCTGGACTGGTAGCTGTTATTATAAGCAAATCTACAAGTGGCAAGTATCGGTCCCATGACCCTCCAAAATCTATCACACAGGCATGGAGCATATCCTCGAGAATATGAATCGTGCGCTCGGACTGCCTGTCCGTCTGAGGGTGAAAAGTTGTACTCAAATCTACCCTGGTGCCTAACTCCTGCTGGACAGCTCTCCAGAACCGTGAAGTGAATTGTGTACCTCTGTCTGAAATGATAGATACTAGGATACCGTGGAGGCGAACAATCTCTCTGATATAAATGTCAGCCAACCTCTCAGATGAATACGTAGTCAACACTGGAATGAAATGGGTTGATTTGGTCAGCCGATCCACAATCACCCAAATAGCCTCATGCTTCCTCAAAGTCCGAGGAAGTCCAACCACAAAGTCCATGGTTATCCGCTCCCACTTCCACTCTGGAAGCTCAATCTGCTGAAGTAACCCTCCCGGTCTCTGATGCTCACATTTGACTTGCTGACAGTTAAGACACTTGTCTACACACTCCACTATATCCTTCTTAATCCTTCACCACCAATAGTGTTGTTTCAGATTCTGGTACATCTTCGCGGTACCTGGATGGATGAAATACTGCAAACTATGGGCCTCCTCAAGAATCAACTCCCGAAGCCCATCTACGTTAGGTACACAAATACGGCCCTGCATCCTCATCACCCCGTCATCACCTATGGTCACATCCCTGACATCGCCCCGCCGGACTCCATCCTGAAGAACCAAAAGGTGGGGATCATCATACTAGTGCTCTCTGATACGGTCATAAGGGGAAGATCGAGCAACCACACAAGCTAATAACCGGAAAGGCTCAGAAAGATTCAATCTCACAAACTGACGGGCTAAGGACTGAACATCTAAGGCTAGAGGCCTCTCAACTGCATGAAGGTATGCCAAACTCCCCAGACTCTCCGCCCGGCGACTCAAGGCGTCGGTCACCACATTGGCCTTCCCGGGTGGTATAATATAATGATGTCATAGTCCTTTAGCAACTCCAACCACCTACGCTGGTGCAAATTTAGATCCTTCTGCCTGAATATGTGCTGCAAAATCCGATGATCCATGAATATCTCACAGGGAACAACATATAAATAATGACGCCATATCTTCAGGGCGTGAACAATCGCTGCCAACTCGAGATCATGAACAGGGTAGTTTTTTCTCATGCACCTTCAACTACCTGGATGCGTAGGAAATCACCCTACCGTTCTGCATCAACACCGCTCCCAGGCCAATCCTCGAAGCATCACAATAGACTGTATAGGACCCTGAACCTGTGGGTAATACTAACACTGGGGCTATAGTCAGGGTTGTCTTGAGCTTCTGAAAGCTCTCCTCACACTCCTCAGTCCATATAAAAGGTGCACCTTTCTGGGTCAGTCTGGTCATGGGCGCTGAAATGGATGAAAACCCCTCCACAAAACGGCGATAATACCCAGCCAAATCGAGGAAACTGCGGATCTCAGTAGCTGAGGACGGTCTTGGCCAACTCTATACCGCCTCCACCTTTTTCGGATCTACCTTGATCCCATCCGAAGACACCACATGCCCTAGGAATGCCACAAAATCAATCCAAAATTCACACTTAAAAAACATGGCATACAACTTCTTCTCCCTCAATGTCTGGAGCACGGTTCTCAAGTGCTGCTCATGGTCCTCCTGGGACCGAGAATATACCAGAATGTCATCAATGAACACAATGACGAAAGTATCAAGATAAGGTCGAAATATGTTGTGCATAAGGTGCATGAAGGCTGTTGGGGCATTGGTCAGCCCAAATGACATAACAAGGAACTCATAGTGGCCATATCTGGTCCTGAAGGCAGTCTTCAGGATATCCGGCTCCCGAATCTTCAACTGATGATAACCCGAAAGCAGATCAATCTTGGAGAACACCCTAGCACCTTGTAACTGGTCGAATAGATCATCAATGCGAGGCAATGGGTATTTGTTCTTCACCATCACCTTATTCAACTGCTGGTAGTCAATACACATATTGCATCGCGCCATCCTTTTTCTTCACAAATAACACCGGAGCACCCCAAGGTGATACATTGGGTCTGATGAATCCTTTTTCAAGCAACTCCTGTAACTGCTCCTTCAACTCAGGAGGAGCCATGCGATAGGGAGAATGGAAATGGGCTGAGTGCCCGGCAACAAGTCAATGCTGAAATCAATGTCTCTATCAGGCGGCATACCCGGAAGATCAGCTGGAAATACATCAGGATAGTCCCTGACAACTGGAACTGACTCAACTGAAGGGGTCTCAGCACTAACATCTCTCACATAAGCCAAATATGCATCACACCCCTTTTCAACCATCCGCCGAGCTTTAAGAAAAGAAATGACTCGGCGGGGAGTATACTCTAAGGAACCTCTCCACTCTAACCTCGGTAATCCTGGCATAGCCAGTGTCACGGTCTTGGCGTGACAATAAGGAATAGCATAGTAGGGAGACAACTAGTCCATACCTAATATAACATCGAAATCTACTATACTGAGTAATAATAAATCAACTATGGTCTCAAAACCACATAAAGCAATCAAACATGATCGATATACGCGGTCCACAATAAGAGAATCTCCCACCGGAGTAGAAACATAAACGGGAGAACTCAAAGAATCCCGAGATATCCCCAGATGTGAAGCAAAATAAGAAGACACATATGAATATGTAGAGCCTGGGTAAAATAATACTGATGCATCCCTATGACAAACGGGAATAATACCTGTGATGACTGAATCTGAAGCAATGGCCTCAGATCGGGCCGGAAGAGCATAGTACCTGGCCCGGCCTCCCCCTATAGGCGACCTCGACCTCCCCGACCTCCACCTCAAGCTGCCTGAGGTGGTGGAGTAGCAGCTGGGGCTGGAAGAATAGCTAGGGGACCTGGTGGAAGACGTGGGGCCTGATAAGTCTGAGGTGGTGCAACCCTTCCTCGCTCTGGGGCAATCTCTAATCATATGACGAGGGTCACCATATTCAAAGAAAACCCTCGGAGGACGTGGCAGCCGCTGTTGACTCTGAACTGGCCTGCTGGACTAGCCAGTGATAGCACATCGAGCAGGAGGCACCTGAGATACTGATGGTGCATAATAAGGCTCCTGAGATCTAGGAGGAGATGGAATACCACTGGCTGCTGGGAGAGATGAATGAACGGGGCGACTCACAAAACCCCTACCATAGCGTGCTGCTGGTGCACGGGCTCCTGAAAAATGACCAGTCTCTCGAGACCTCTTGGCCTCTCTCTCCTCCCTACCCCGGGCTAACATAGTCTCAATCCTCCGGGCAATACTCACAACCTGCTGGTAAGTAATATTGGTCTCCAGCTCTATGGCCATGCTGGTCTGAATACTGAGGTGGAGTCCCTCAATAAAGCGTCGAATCCTCTCTCTGACAGTGACAACCAAAGCTGGTGCATGGCGCGCCAAATCACTATAACGGACTGCATACTCTGACACAGTCATGGTACCCTGGCGTAGCTGCTCAAACTCTGCACGCCACACATCCCTGAAGCTCTGAGGGACAAACTCAAGTAAGAACATCTCGGAGAACTAAGCCCAAGTAAGTGAAGCTTCCTCGTCCGGACTACTAAGCTCAAAAGCACGCAATAAGCTTCTCCCCTCAATTGGAAAGCAGTGAAAGAAACCCCACTCGTCTCCACAATACCTATAGTGCAGAGAACATGATGACACGCCTTGAGAAAACCCAAGGCGTCATCCGAATCTGGTCCGCTGAATTCAGGTGGGTGGTACTTCTTGTACCTCTCAAGTCAGAGTTGCTCTGCCTCAGGAACAACTATCATAGTCTCATGCTGAGCTGGAGCTGCTGGAGGAATAGGAATATACTCAGGAACCTGCCCAATATGAACCCTCTGCTCATGAGTACGGGTTGCGGGAGTCTGTGTCCCTCCCCCGGCCTGGGATGTAGCTGGAGCTATCAGGAGTAGTCCTGCCAGAGACAGATCACTGAAGGCACTCAAGAACAGGGCCAATGTCTCCTGGAGGTCTGGCGTAACAGTAGGGACCTCCTATGCCCCTCCAACTGTAGCTGCTGGGGGCTCCACTGCCTCTGCTCTAGTCGGTGCTCAGGCTGCACCGCGTGCTCGTCCTCTGTCCCGGCCTCTACATCTAGTGGCTCTGACTGGGGGTTCGGGTGCCTGGTCATCAGTACTTCCGGTAGGGGTATGAACCATCTGCAAGCAAGAATAGAATAGAGTTTAAGAATTTCATGACAGTAACTAGCACGATAAGGAATCCCAAAGAATTTGACTGTTCTTAACAGTTACATAGCCTCTCGAAGATAGATTCGGACGTCTCCGCACCGATCCGCGATACTCTAATAAACCGGCTTGTGACTTGTGAATCCTATGAACCTAGATGCTCTGATAGCAACTTGTCACGACGCAAATTACCCTCCGAGCGGTCTCGTGACGACACCTAGTCCCTACGACTGGTAAGCCTAAAACTTGTGGAAAATAAGGCAAATAGAAACAATAAGAAAGAAGCGATACTATAAAACTTTTAGCCGCTCGGCATTTGCAGCTTTTACTTTTCCAAAATCCGAAACATCACAAATTCACAAACTCTGAACTACTGTAGCTCTATATAAAGAAATAAGGAAAATGTATCTATATATCTGCTATATTTGTACTAAAGTAGGAAGGGGACTCGTGAGATCCTGCAGACGCGGCAGAATTACCTCGCGGTATCCTATGCAGCTGCTAAGATGTGCCTAGCCATTGTACTGTGTGCTAACCTGGATCTGCACATGGGGAAAAAATGTGTAGGAAAGGGCGTGAGTACTTCACGTTCGATACTCTGTAAGTGCCAAGCCTAACCCAGTCAAGTTGTGACGAGGTCAGGTTGAGGCTCTACCGAGTTTTAAAACAAGTCAATTATAAATTTAAAACAGTGAAATATAGATAAGAAATGATAAACATGATTAATGAAAACTGGAAGAATTAAGAGCAGAAAGAGAGCCCTCGGCTCAGCAGATCATATATCTCAACAGTAAATATGCAATGCAGTACAAGGGGAAAGCTCCCGGATCTAAGTCCGTAGTCCCAATTTAAATATGCTATACAGTACAAGGGAAAGCTCTCGGATGTCGGTCCGTAGTCCCAATTTAAATATGAAATGCAGTACATGGGGAAATCTCCCGGATCTCCGTCCGTAGTTCCAATTTAAATATGCAATGAAGAAGTATGTCGGATGCGGCTTAATTAAACAGTTCAGGAAAAACAACAGGCAAGAATAGAGTAAAACTATCTAAGCATGGTGCAACTAGTAGCAAATAAGAGGAAATCAAGTAAGGACAAGTAGGCATGCTTATTCTTAAGCTAACTACTCAATTAAGACAGGAACAGTAATATAGGAATGAGAATGAGTGATTGCATGGAAGGAAAAATGGAATTTTAGCAACAATGACCCGTGTACGCACTAGTCACCTCACGTACACGGCGTCAACGTAACAAAATCAGTATAAAAATGCCTAAGGGGAAGTCCCCAACACAGAGTTAGGCAAGCGACTTACCTTGGCTGCGCAAATCAACTCAATACCACGCCCTTTCCACGAGTATCCGACTCCGGGTGGCCCAAATCTATTCAATTTGATTGCATAATGTAAATATCACTTCAAGGAAACAAAATAGCTAATTATTTCTAAGCTAATACGTGAAATTAGGAAATTCGCCCAAAAATTCCACCGGGCCTGTCACACCTCCTTTTTCACCCGGTAAGGGTAATAATGGAGTTTTTCCACTTTAACTGACATTATTCGATTTTTGGGATTTATTTATTAATTTCAGAATCGCCACCCGGATTTTTACGGTGTTCCGGGACACCATTTATTTATTGAAATCCCAAACCGAGGAAATTTTGACTCTGTTTTAAGTTGTCTACGACCAAAAATCCGAGTAAGGAATTCTGTTAACCCGGGAGAAGGTGTTAGGCATTCCCGAGTTCCGTGGTTCTAGCACAGTCGCTTAACTTTTAATATTTGGCCTAAATTATCTGATTATTTACATATTTTAGCCTATTGTGCATTTAGCCGTTTAATTTTTAACCGCTTTTAGTATTTATGGATTTACTTTTGGAACAAGTTACGATGTCGTACAATTGTCGTTTTGGTACATGTAGCAAACCGCGCCACATGAAATGCACCCGCAATTTACGATATGTTTATTTTATTACTATTCGAAGTTGTGGTCGGGTCACATGAAATGCGCGCCCGAATAGGATTTATATATCGTGAACATTGAACCGTACTCATAGCTACGATGATTTATTGTTACTAACAAAACTTTATTAACTCCATGCCAGCAAATACTATTTCATTAACTTGTTTAACTCAAGACGTTGTCCAAATCTTTCTGAACAAACTTCTGCCCAAACATCACTATGACCAAACTCGCACCAATTTTAACTACATTAACCCATTTGTATCATACTTTAATGAAATCAATTAGGAGTCTTAACCAATTATTAGATGTAAATACTACAAATCAGAAAAATGGACTAAATAAGCAATTAAATTGCAGACAAACCAATCAAACATAGAGAACAATTAGAGTGCATTCCATATTCATCTAACATCCATAAGAATCACAATAAACATTCAAAAGGCAGAGTAAGAATCAAACCTTAGTTAAGATTTTCCAATTAAAATATCCTTCGAGCAGTACACACAAAGATGTTGACAGCAAAAATAGAATTCTGAGATGTGTCAAATTCCTTCATTATATAAGAAAACCAGCAAGTACAGGGGGTTTCAGCTCTGAAATTCAACTGAGCGAGCAGCGGGAACTCGTTCCATGAACCGCGAACCGGCAACGATGCTCGAACCTCGTCGAAGTAGTCCAAATCACCTCGAACCCAATCAAACTCTTAGTTATGAACTGGTGTTTTGCTGGTTTTAAGAGCTGGAGTTTGGTGCATTTTTACTGGTTTTTTGGGACTGCTCTAAAATGATTTAGGTATAAGAAAGGGGGCTGGTTTTAGAGTGATTTCATGGCTGTTCAGGGATGATTTTCAGTCACTTTTGTGCTGAATTTAAAGGTGTTTACAAGGCTAAACAGGGGGCTATGAATGGCCGATTTTGCTGCATTGATGGAGGTGATGAGCGGTTGGCCGGTGGCTGGCCGACAGCTGGAGAGGAGGGAGTTCAATTGTGTTTTGGGGGGAGCCGTTTTTCTCTGTTCTTTTTTTTTTGTTTTGTGTTTTTCCAGCTCTACTCTCCGTTCAGCGTCTCTTTGTGTGTGATGGTGAGTGAAGATGGAGTGAGCAGGAGTAAAGAGGCGGCTCGTTTGGATCGAAGGAACAGAAAAGGGGGAAGACCGCTAGCCTTGATTGTTTGGGAAGATCCAGAGGAAGGGAGGGGGGCCGTTACTATTTTTGGTAAGGGAGGGGTCCTTTTATCTTAGGGGAAGGTCTTGGCTGCTCCTAGATTGTGTGTGGAAGAAGAAGAGCCTTGAGGTCTTTTTTATATTAGGGTCTTCTAGGTTAAGGGGTATGGACTTAGGAATCATGGACTTGGTCCATGTCTTATTAGGTTTTAAATTTGGGCTAACNAGACAGGAACAGTAATATAGGAATGAGAATGAGTGATTGCATGGAAGGAAAAATGGAATTTTAGCAACAATGACCCGTGTACGCACTAGTCACCTCACGTACACGGCGTCAACGTAACAAAATCAGTATAAAAATGCCTAAGGGGAAGTCCCCAACACAGAGTTAGGCAAGCGACTTACCTTGGCTGCGCAAATCAACTCAATACCACGCCCTTTCCACGAGTATCCGNAAGATTATATAAAAATAAAATCATAGTAAAATAGTATGACTACAAAATGAAACTATTTTTTTATTTATACTTTTAGTTTCTTTGTGATAAAATAAAGTAAAAACTAGTTAAAATAACGATATTAGACCTGAACTAAATATTAAAACGCTAATATGGGTAAAATTTCGGGGAGGGTCGAAAATTACATGTCTACAGGGCCGACGTCTCGGAATCGGGTAAAATTTATATTTTCCGAACACCATTCGCTCATGAACTCAGTCGAACAAGAATCAACAAAATCCGACGTCTAAATCTCCCTAAATCCTCAGATTTCTACTTGGGGAAGTTTCATCCCAATTTCATGGTTTTTCATCCAATTTCATTGATTAGATTGAGGAAATTGATAGATATTATTGATATACAAATGGATTAAGGTTAGAAAACGTTACCTATGATTCTCCTCTTCAAATTCCACTGAAAATAGCCAAATCTCGACCTCTCAATCGATTTTGGAGTTATGAATTTTAAACTCTTGGATTTTGGTATAACCATCCCAGGTATTTCGCACCTGCGACACTGGGATCACACCTGTGGTGTCGTACCTGCGGAAAGACAATCGCAGGTGCGGAAACTCATTAAACGACCAGGGGTCGCACCTGCGGTGGCTGGGTCGCAGGTGTGGCTCCGCACCTGCGGATACTCTTCCGCGCCTGCGAGTTGGACCAGCCTAAGCTACGTCCACACCTACGTGCACCCCCTTCGCACCCTCGTGTTCGCACCTGCGGAAAAACCATCGCAAGTGCGAGACACCGGAACCAGAAATGGTTCAGCTACTCTTAAGGTTCCAAATTCACTCGTTGGGCATCCGAAACGACCCCGAGGCCCCCGGGACCTCAACCAAACCTACCAACTGACCTTAATACCTTGTTAAAAGTTGGTCGAGTCTTAAAAACACATCTCATAACATCAAAATCATCAATTATGCATAGATTCAAGCCTAAGAACTTATGAAATTCCTAGAATTTACATCTGATGCCGAAACACGTCAAAACTCATCTGAATGACCTCAAATTTTGCACACAGGTCACAATTTGCATTGCGGACCTGCTGTCGCTTTCGGAATTCCATTTTGAGTCCGATATAAAAATTTCACCTATCGACCGAAATCGCCGAAATTCTAACTTTCAGTAATTCAAGCCTAAATCTACAACCGACCTCGAAAACACATTCCGAACATGCTCCTAGGCCCCGAAATCACCCAACGGAGCTAAAGGAGTCGACAGAATTCCATTCCAGATCCTTCTTCACACATCTCTAGCTACGGCCAGATTTCTAAAGCTAAATTCCACATTTATTGACTATGTGTCCAAAATCACTCCGGATTTCATCACTCAACACTCTGACAAGTTCCAATAACATAAATAGACATGGGAGAAGCGGTTATTAGTGAATCGAGGCGCTAACTCTCAAAACAACCGACCGGGTCGTTACAATAATATAGATGTCTACTTTTTGTTTTGAAAAGTTATCTGTATTTTGTTCCTTATTGACATGAGAATGAAATTAATTAATTATGCTTGTAACTTTTAATTTCATAACTAGATTATACATTAAGCTTTTGTGAAATGTTATTGTTAGTTTCCAAGTTGTAATCATTAATGCAGAAACTTTTGTAGTGCATTTGTAGCAACAACTTACCACGTTATGAAATGGAAGAAGTATTTAATTTTCCAGATTCAGTATATTTCTCTCATGAATTGGAAGAAGTATTTAGTTGATGTCAATGAGTTAAACAATTTTAAAACTTTTTCAGCTAATTTGCTTCAAAACAAAAAAGAACTTGCTAACCATCACCACTGTTGCCATCTACTGTGCCTATCTGCTGCCATCACCACTACCCAGGCCAACACCTTAAATGTGTTAACTGTGCATATCCTCACCCATAATTCAGTATGATCCATGTATAAACCAATGATCTTTTTCCCTGCCTGTGTTCCTAGTATGTCCTACTTGATGTACTTGATGAGTTCCTTGTCTTGTTACCTTGCTTCGCTTCCATAAATCCATCTGCAAATTGCTGCCTCGCCCCATAAACACTGGACAATGTGTGTCTCTTGTGTCTTTGTTTGTGCTTTGGATCTTGATTACTATCCATTAGTTTCCAGGTTACTTACACTTATCGATATATTGAGCCATTGAGCATGGTGATATTCATGTTCAGAGGCTCCCAAAATGTCGTAATTACCAACAAGTTCCAGTAGATTAGTTAAAAAAGATTTGTTCCCTCATGTCTTCAAGTTACTTGCCAAGAATGATCCTTTCACATATGCAGGACTTTGTGAATGAACTGTGCATTATGTACTGATTGTTGTTGCCTGTTTCATTTGCTTCTGTGATCCAGTGATGATCCAGTCAACCTTTGAACTGCTTGTTGCTTCTTTCATTATGTACTTATTGTTGTTGCCCTGTATGAACATTTGAACTGCTTGTTGCCTCTTTCATTATGTACTAATTGTTGTTGCCCTGTATGAACCTTTGAACTGCTTTTGATGATCCAGTGAATACCACACATATGCCTCCTCGATTGAGCTATGCACCTAATGTGCACATATCTGAAAAATTCCATTTTGCTGAGTATTTTTTGTGCTTTCCAATGCTGACCTGTGTCTATTCTTATGTGGCTATCTTCCTTTGTCTTTGAGGTGTTAATATGCAGTTGATCATTTTGTCTAAACATCTCAGTATATCTTGATTCTTTCCATAAGAAACCTCTCCCAACAAATCTAGGCAGCAGTACACTAAGCATCATTCTTACTGATGTTAGTGATGTTACAAATCTAGGCAGCAGTGCACTTCTATTCTTACTGATATTTTTCTACATCATGTAGGAGGGTCCAAATGACAGTACAAGGTAAAGGCCGAAATGGAACTGGCCGTGGACGTGGCCATTTTCAAGGATGTGGTAATGCTGGAGCGATGTCTCAGCCACAACTACAACTAATAGGGAATACTGCAACATCTGTGTCTCAGCCTCAAGTACAACCAATAGGGAATATTGCAGCATCTTCTGAGACAGGAGAATCAAATAATCCTAGTCAAGAACCTCTAGAGATAGGAAAAATATCAAGTAACCCTTGGCAGAGACCTTCAATAGAGACAATCTCGTCAAGGAATCTGGACAGAAGTGTGCTTCCCTCTCCTGAAGTTGAAAATGAAAATGATGCAGGTTAGTTTTTGACTATTCAGTTTTTACTCTTACTCTTAACATGACTGCACCTATGTAGAATGATCACATATACTGTTTTTTCTTTCTATAGTTTCTTCCAGCAGTAAAAAGAGAGGAAGAGGGAAATATAAATCCAAAATATTAGATATAAAAACTAAGTATGGCGGAAAAATTACAATTACAATTCCAGATGAAATTGATAGCGCAGTAGGTCATGGGGATAGAGATATTGTTAATTATTGTGGTTTAATCATGAGGAACACTATCTTGTTTCTTGATGGGAATAGGCAAAAGATTATTTCAAAACATGGATAAACAATGTGGTTGCGGGTCAAGGTAAAATTATTTTTAATATCGTATCGACTTCCTATTGCATCATTTATTTTTGTGGTTAGAATATCAAATATAATGGTACATGCATGTTCAGGATAAATTTGAAGTTCTTGGCGGCGTGCGAGAGCATAGGTTTCAAGCCTTTGTTATCGATACTATGCGACGACTTTTCAGAGCTTGGAAAGCTCGACTGAGCATTCACTACTCTCACCATGTTGCTGAAGGAAACATATTGTCTCGTCGACCTGAAGATGTTGAGCTAGAGGACCGGAAATACTTAGTAGAGTATTTTGGAAGTCCGGAATTTAAAGTAACTTAATAACAATGTTTGATCCACTACCCTTTGAATAATGTCTTCTTAAACATTGACTTAATGCAGGTTGTAAGTGAGAGAAATAGAAAGAATAGGGAATAGCAGATAACTAAGCATGCTTGTGGTACGAGATCTTTTTCAGAAGTAGAGGAATCGACGGTGAAATATATTTATTTTCATGTTATTAATTAAACATCTTTGTTATTTATATATTCATTTATTTGATTATGTATTATTTCCCTATTGAACTATATTTTAGAAAAATCCTGCTATGGGAGAAAAGGAACCAGCGGATAGAGTTTGGGAGATCCAACATACACGTAAAAATGATAGAGGCGAAACAGTGTGGGTGGATCCACAATTCCAACAGATTCATGTAATATTCTTATATTAATACCTTACTATCTTTTACTCCTTTTTATTAGTTTTGGTGTAAATAGTTATGCGTAATTGCAGTGCCACCTCTAGGAACTTGTGGCTCAGCAACAATCTGAAGAGATCGAGCATTCCATGACTAGAGATGAGATTTTATCCTCTGTTCTTGGTGAAAGGACAGGCTATGTTCGTGGTAAAGGGTATGGAAAGAAGCCTCCAAAAAATAATCACACGCAAGCAGCAAATATAGAGGCTATTGTGTCTTCTGCAATAGAAATTGTGCGTCAAGAGATGCAAGCTGATATGGATCGAAAGTTGCAAGAAGAAGCTTGAACATGTGAATCTGGAAGTAGAGAACAAGATCAGTCTAGAAGTAGCCAAGAAGATCCAAGAACAACTGGGTGGTCTCATGACCAGAATGCAACAGGTAATTTACTCTTAATGTTTTTACACTCTTCCTTTTTGATATTTCTTCTTCTTAGCGACTTGAATCTTCTTTCATTCTTCTTCTCCTCCTTCTTTAAGTATATTTATGACAATAAGTTGTTGGTTTGGTACATGTTCTGGTGCGATTCTAAAATTCTGAGCGTTTCTGAAATTTATGTTCTGGTGCGATTCTGAAATTCATGTTCTGGTTTCATGGCTGTTTTTGTCTGCAAATCTGGATATGCTGTTTTAGCATGGTTGTTTTTGTCTGAAATTCTTGATATGAAAAATTTGTATTTGCCTGTTTGGACAGTTCCGTTTTTGCTTAAGATGATACGCTATAAGTTCACAAATTTCAGCCCAGCTCTGTGTTTGGACAGTTATGTCTTTGGACAGTTTTGTGTTTGCCTATTTGGACAGTTCTGTCTTTGCCTGCTGGGACTCCGCCTCTGAATGACTTATACAATTTTGGAGTGGATCTGATATGGTGTAATGTAATATGTTGAACTCTATTTGTTAGCAATACTAATGTCATTTTCCTGGTGTGCAATGAAATCCTCTACAATACAATAATATATTTTCTTGTTTTTTTTTTTACGTAATATGATCTTAGTTTGCATGTTGCATGCATTATTGTCCCTTTAATTTGCTTGCTTCTTCATCCTTCCAATTGATGATCAACAGGAATCTGCTGGATCCTGGACCACGTAGCAATAATAGCTGACCCAATACCTAATAGGCGAATCATAAAATTATAAAATATTCCTGTAACTTTTCACCGAGTAGTTTATAATTAAGCATCTGCAAACATTAATGTGTGGTTGCGAAGACTTCATAAGAATAGTATAATTTGTAGTATGATTGTGCCCTTTTCTGAGTCTTGAATATTTTCTTCCATAAACCCATGTCTGTTTGGTCAGTGAGGATAAGTTGAAGATAAAGGAAGAGTAATAAACAATAAGAACCTTGACCTTATCCTCAACATGATTTTTATCTATGATTCTGAGTCATGATTTCCCAGCATATTGGTTACAGTAAATAGACAGCATACTGGTATGGTCTGAGAAGAAGGATAGAATTCTCTCAATCAAAATTGGCTAAGACCTTATATATGTGTTAGAAAATTCAAAATATGTGTTTGATTAACATGTGAAAATGATGTTAGCTCATGCCCTATGCGTTAAATGTTTGCGTTAAGTTCCAATCTGGACAAGAGCTTCAGATAGTATACTGTAATGACCCGACATGTCTTTTTGAGCTCCAGCGCGTCGTTTGGCGGTTTAAGGCCTTGAGCAGCTTCATTTCAGGTATTATGACTGGTAGGTGTGGTCAGGACTGAATTTCGGGAATTTCAGAGTCGAATTGGAAAGAAAGTTCTCATTTCGGAAGCCTTAAGTTGGAAGAATTGACTAGGATTGGATTTTTGAGTAAACGATCTCAGAATCAGGATTTGAACATTCCAGCAGGTTTGTATGTTTATTTCGGACTTAGGCATATGTTCGGAGCGGGTTTTGGATGACCCGGGAGTGTTTCGGCGCATATTGTGGAGATTAGTATTTTGGAAGAAATTTCATAAGTCTGGGTTGAAGTGCATTTTAGTGTTATTGATGTCCGTTTGAGATTCCGAATCTGAGAATAGATCTGTATGGTGATTTTGGTGTTAGGAGCGCGATCGGAAGTGAATTCGGAGGTCCGTAGGTCATTTTGGAGTTATTTGGCTAAAGTTAGAAATTTGAAGTTTTTAAGAAGTCAGACCAGAAGTGAAAATTTTGATATCGGGGTCGGATTTCCGATTCCGGAAGTTGTGGTAGTTCTGTAATGTTGAGTGTGACTTGTGTGCAAAATTTGGGGTCAATTGGACGTGATTTGATAGGTTTCGGAATCGAATGTAGAAGTTTGAAATTTCAAAGTTCATAAAGATTGAATTGTGATGCGATCCATTGTTTTGGCGTTGTTTGATGTCATTTGAGGCCTCGAGCAGGTCCACGTTATGTTTTGGAATAGGTTGGTGTGATCGGATTGGGTCCCAGAGGCCTCGGGTGGATTCCGGGTGGTTAACGGATCGAATTTGGAATCTGAGAAAAGTTGAGGCTGTTGTCATCTGGTGTGGCAGCACCTGCGAGGTTTTGGCCGCAGGTGCGGCCTTGGTGTCGCAGAAGCAGATGTGGCTGGGCTTGGCTGGGGGACGTAGGTGCGGTGCATCTCCCGCAGAAGCGAGACCACATGAGCGGTATGGGCTCCGTAGATGCGGGCATGGTCTAGTTAGCTGGGGACCGCACCTGCAGTCGAATTTCCACAGATGCGGAGCTGCAGATGCGGCAGGTTGACCGCAGGTGCGAAAGAGCGGGTTGGGCAGTGTGTTATTTTAAGACGGGATTTGGCTCATTTTCTCCCATTTTTTTCATTTGGCTTGGACGATTTTGGAGAGCTTCAAGTGGGGATTTTCGTCATCTATGTTAAGGTAAGTTGTTTCTACTCACTGAAAGTTAAATACAAGATTTGTATATTTAGGATTTTGAAGAATGACCTAGAACGTGTATTTTTGGACTTTGACCACGACTTTCGGCATGGAACTTAGAGAAAATTATATATTTGAGTTCGTAAAGCTATGGGTAATCTTTATCTTCGAAAAAATTCAGAATTCGAGCCTGTGGGCCCGAGGGTGATTTTATCGACTTTCCGAGCGGAGTTGGGAATTTATATAAATTGAATTTATATAAGTATTAGAGTATATTTTCATTGGTTTGCCCGTTGTTTGGTTGGTTTTTGGCGTGGTGCATCAATGTGAGTCGTCGGAAGGGCTTGGAGGCATGTTATGAATCTTCGAAGTGAGGTAAGTCTCCTTTCTAACCTTTTAAGAGGGAATTGTCCCCATAGGTGAAATAATTGAATATGTGTTACTATTTGTGGGGGCTACGTACGCACGAGGTGACAGGAGTCCGTGCGTAGCTACTATTATGCTTATGTCCGGGTAGACTAGGACCAAGAAGCATGTTTTATTTGCCATACTTGTAACTTATTTAATGAATCTGGAAATAATTAAACCTTATCGAACTTGGTAAATAAATTTCTGGAAAAGTTTTAAATACTATCTCCGCGTCCATTAAAAGAGAATTTTATCACTTCTTTGGGAAATTGTTTTCCTGGTAAAATGTGAATTATTGTGTGAATGTGTGTGTCTATGAGTACCTGAGTCATATGTATGATTCGCGACCAGGGTAACTCTATTATTTATATATGACCGCGTCGCATGATCGATTCCCGAGCGGGGTAATAGATGCATCTACGGTTCGAGTCGTTCGACCCTTCGGCAGTGCACAATTTATATTTATCGTTGGTTCGAGCCGTTCGACCCTCAGAATTTCTTACGCATGATATTTGCTGAGTACTTTCTGAGATTTTGAACTGTTTACTGGCCTTGAATTATAAATTGTCAACTGAAATGACGAGGATTTAGAGTTTGTATATGTGGGAGAAGTTGTTATTTCCTATCACTATTTGTTATTTAACTATGATATCCATGCTTAGTGTCATCCTTGTTTATATTGAATTGACCTCTAGAAAGTGTCAAAGTCGACCTCTCGTCACTACCTCTTCGAGGTTAGGCGGGATACTTACTGAGTACACGTTGTTTTCGTACTCATACTACACTTGCTGTGTATTTTATTGCACAGGTACATGTATATCTAGTGGCCCCGCTTGGTGTCGTGGCATGCTTGATATGGGGACTTGGGTGAGCTGCACCTCTCGAGATAACCCGCAGCCAGCAGAGTCTCCCTCAGATGTATTGTATTATACTTTTATTTCTTTGTCTAGTTTGTATTCCGAACAAATATTGTATACTTCCTAGAAATTTTGCTCATGCACTTGTGATCCCAGGTTCTGGGATGACTTTGGGATGTATTTTTCGATTGAATTATTTAAAACATCATTTTTACTCGTTAACTTTATATGATCTTTATATAATGAAATAAAAAGTAACGATTTTCAAAAATACTGTGGTGTCCGGCGCCATCATGACCTTGATGGTTTTCGGGTCGTGACAACGTGGTATCAGAGCACTAGGTTCCCTTAGGTCTCACGAGTCATGAGAAAGTCTAGTAGAGTTTTTCGGATTGGTACAGAGACGTCTGTACTTATCTTCGAGAGGCTACAAGGTTGTTAGGAGTAGTTCACTTCTTGATTCCTTATCGTGCGGTTTGATTCCTTTGAGGCTTATGCCTATGTTTCTTCTTACTCAATCTTACACGCCGCGAAGCGCTTTTTATAATCGAGAATTTGAGGAATTGTAATGGCACTATATATATGGTGTGTGAGGTTTTTCCATGCACAATTGGTTGGGGCTATTGTCATTGCTTTGCGGAAGGAGATTATGTTGTTTCAGCTCGATAGCTGCACTTCTGAGAGCTTTAAGGTTATGCTCAGATTTGCTATGATGATTATGATTGGTTATCGCGCGGTATTAATATGATGATAGGATGATTTCCCATATGTCGGGGCAAAAAATGTCTTGATTGGAGTTCTACTCGGAGCGTGATTTCGAGATTTCAGTATTTTATTTCCGGCGGAGGAAAGACAATTGGGCTATAAATGATCAGATTCAGGTTGATAAGGTAATGAGACTGGGTGTTTTCAAGTGAGGAGGAATCTTCATCCGTGATGTGGCATCGTCGTCTTTGATCGAATAGGATGTGTTAAGTTCGTTGGTGCTATGGTTTCTTCGGTTGCATTGGGTCAGAGTAATGTGAAGTAATATTGAAGAAGCGGTTGTTAGAGATCATGGTGTGCGGTGGTTCAGGATTGAATAAGTATTTCTAATGTAGGCGACTCGAGGAGGATGATCTTCGGAGAGTTTTGAGGTTGTGGTGGTCTGCTGGTTTAAGTCCTACAGAGAATGATATTTATTTGAGGCAACGACTGGGCAGCCTACGATGAGGAAAGACATGTGGGAAGTGTCATGCAATGGGTAGATTTCTAGAAGGCCAGGTGTAAGAAGAGGAAGTCGAGCAGTCGCTTAAAGGAGTGAGTTTGACCAAAGTGGGAGAGTGGCAGTGTAGCATATGAGTTCTGTGGTAAGATAGCTGCACATCTTGAGGAGAAGTTTGGAGCGACTAGAGAATTTTAGTGGACGATGGTTGTGTCCACGGGCTTAAATTGAAATATTGGCTATTTCGGCGGAAGATTGGATGCAACAGAGAGGAGTTGTTTGATATGAAGAAGGATGCAGCATAGTTGTGAATTAGAAGATATTGTCGCGCATTTAGTAGGTGTCCACGAGGAGCGGACGAACTGGTAAAGTTGGTAAAAGAGAACGGGCATAGGATGGGGTATTGAGGTCGTAGAGATTGTGCAGTACAACATCGTTGGAATGTGTCAGTTGGTAATTTTCGCAGGTGGGTTATCTTCTGTGAGCAGGTTAGTGGTTGTGTCGTTGGCAGAGTTTCGTAAGGGATTTTACTGACTATTCAGCAAGAGGTCGGATAGGAGAATGTGGTTAATGACTCGGAGTGCTTGTGAAATGCTAATGGAAGGATTTCAAGGAATTTGGCGAGTTGGTTATGAAGGATCATGTCAACAAGGAAGAAAGATTCTTGGTGAGTTCCAAATTTGTGTTATAGCGGCTTCAGGCTAAGTGGGAGAGTTCCACCGCCTGCGATTGGGTTGCATGGGTATCTACTGGCAAAAATTCTGGTCAATGGCATACTAGTGGGTTATTACAGCTAAGCGGAGAAGGAATGAGTAGTAATTGAGCACAGGATTTGGTAAATGTGTGCAAAGGTTGGCCTTATGGAATCAGGTTTAGGCTTTGGAAGGATTTAGGATTTATGCTTAGTGCAGAGGTAATTTGCAAGGGAAGTGATTCAGTCGGGTGCTTATTCAAGATGGGTGTTCAGGTACCAGCAAAGCCGTGGAGTTGATTATATTCGGGACCAAGCCAGAGTGGGTGACTCTCAATAGCGGTCCTAGTAAATTCGAAGGTCAGAATGTGGTGTCTAAGGATTTCAAGCCTACAGTATGGTTAAGAATCGAGATTTTGCAACGGAATTATGGGCAAAAAAATAGTTGGAGTGTTCTACGTTATCTTCGGTGTGCAGAGTAGAATTTGGGTTCATAGAAGGGAGAAATGACTTCGGGTTCATAGAAGGGTTATCAGAATGGGTATGTCGGCTGAAGATGTGAATATGCGTGCAAGGAGAGCATGAAACAGTTCATGGGCTTGGAGACAAAGTATTCTCGTGGAATGGAATCACTCGAAGTGAGTGCGAATTGAGTTTCTATGTGTTGATTTGGAGTTATCATCATCCCTAAGGTGAGTGCAAATTGGATTAAGGTATAAGACGGGTCGTGTTATATGAGCTTATGAAAGGTTTAATTGAATTTCACTGCGGTATTGTGGCGGTGTTAGCGTATGGGCATTGTGAGTTATTGTTTATCTTGATCTATGGCTTGAGCAATGTGGGGGAAGAATGATGTTGATAAGTTGAGTGTGCAGCTAAGTGTATTTTCAGTTTCAATTAGAGGTATACGGGTGAATCATTTATGTCCTGCAGAAGTGGAGTTTGAGAATGACGCGAGTAATGGAAATTTGGAAAAGTTAGATGGTTAGACATGGTGGAATTGGCGCAGTGGCGGAAGTAGTCAGTCCTTTCAACATGGTTAGTTATGCATGTGAGTTATGACGGTGCATGTGAGTGCTTGATGGCCCCCGTAATTGATTTTATTTGGAAGCATTCAAGTATTATGGCCTGTCATGTGTAGGCGGATCCCGGAAGGATTATGGTGGTATAGACTATTACTTGAGGATTTGCATGTTTTGTGATTATGAGAATTCACTCATGTGTTGTTATGGTTCTCTTGAATTGAGTTAAGTAAAAGGTTTCTATTTGATAAAGTGTTTACCCTATTAGTGGTTCAGGAGTTATGACGAGATTCCTGTGCGATTGCATATTGGCATGTTAGGTGTAGTGAAAGGTATGAAATTTGGAAGCGAGGATCAAGGTAGCAGTTCGATGTTGGCAAGATGTCACGAGCTCAGATGAGCAAGGAAAGGGATTTGGATGTTTAGAGTTAGTTGGTATTGTCTTCAACATCACCTGAGATCGGTGGTTGTGTAAGAGGCATTGCGTTCTGGTTTCAGATTTCTTGGTAGGATTTACAACAGTTGTGTGGTCGGTGGTATGGAGGTGTAGACTTGTTATCTAGTGCATGAGGGCGTGGAAGTGTATTCCACGCGAAGATCGTATGAGCTTGACATGTAGTCACTTGATTGATTGAAGATTCAGACCAAGTGTAAAGAAGTATAATATTGTTTATTTGAGAGTTTATGCCTGGAGGGCGCTCGGTTCATTTGGTTGCGGATGTAGAGGTTTTGCTCCATCTGTGATGGTTGTTCTTGCATTTTATGAGGAAAGATGGGTTATTATGGACCCAGGTAAGGCTATTAGCCTAGCTCGGTGCGAGCGGAACCGGCTTGAAGGTTGTGAATGGATTTAAATAAAATTATGGGCTCCATAAGAGTCAGGTGTGTCCATTTCAGTATAGCGCTTCTCATGGAGAGGTATTAGTATTAGAACATTAGACGTTGTTCCATCCTCGTCCATTTCATGTAATATTATGAATTTTCCGTGTGAGTTGTGAAACAGCTTGATAGTTTCTTATGTGTTGAGATTCCGTGTAGTGATGATGTTATAGGAGTAGGATAGCTCTTGAGATTCAGAGTACATATATCGCACCTTAGCTGTGCTTGAGTTTTATAGCATATGGCTCTATCAGTCTCCTCAGGATGGTATTATGCACTTAGCGTGCTTGTGACTGATATTCGATATTTTGTGGTAATGAGCAATTTAGCTCGGTGTGTATCTCCTTACGTGAATTTTATGGGTGGATCAGGTGGCACGCCTCCATGGTTATGTTATTTGGATCGGGTTGCGCGTCGAAATAGTGTGATGTTGAGTACAGTCCCTTATATTTATTTTTCTTTTGTTTTACTTTATATTTTCTGAGGAAAGTTCATATTAGTTGTGGGAGTCAAGTAGTCCCTTCCTGAGTCATTTCCTTATGTATCGTGTTCGAGTTGTGGCCTCATGTGAGACTGTTGGTCATGTCTTGGGTGACTTCTTGTCCGAGCAGTTCATACTGGGTTAGACGAGATTATTGGACCAGGGATTAGTGCGATAAGATTGTGTGAAGTATATTAAAGGACAAATACCATTAGTTGGTTCGTAATGAGGTGATGATTCTAGTTGAGAGCAGAGGTTCAATGATCGGTTAACTCTGCAGTTGGTTGTAAATTTCTACACACCTCCTCCATTGCGGTGGTATCATAAGCGTTATAGCAAGACCTATATATATATGTCATGAAGTGCACTAGGAGCATCATATTCGTGGAATCTTGGCTATTAAGATCAGGGAATCTCATTATGGTTAAATGATGAATTATGCGGTGTATGGTGCTAATTCAGATAAGGCATGCAATCATGTTCTGGTACCTCGTGTAGTGATTGATTCGGTGTTCATGTATTGGAAACATGTCTGGCAGAGAATTTCGAGAGTTGGAACTGGGTTCTGAGCTTATGGTATGGATAAAGGAGGACATCTTCGGATTTGATCAAGCTAATGCGCTCATCTGAGTGATGACATCACAGGTAGGTGCATGAAGTGTTAACGGTGATTTCAGATAACTCCAGAGCAGTTCTTGGCACGTTCGAGGAAGAACGTACGTTTTAGTGGGAGAGAATGTAACGACCCGACCGATTGTTTTGAGCTCCAGCACGTCGTTTGGCATTTTAAGGCCATGAGCAGCTTCATTTCAGGTATTATGACTTGTAGGTGTGGTTGGGACTGAATTTCGGGAAGTTCAGAGTCAAATTGGAAGAAAGTTCTCATTTCGGAAGCCTTAAGTTGGAAGAATTGACTAAGATTGAATTTTTGAGTAAACGACCTCAGAATCAGGATTTGAAGGTTCCAACCGGTTCGTATGAGGATTTAGGACTTAGGCATATCTTCGGAGCGGGTTTTGGATGACCCGGGAGCATTTCGGCGCATATTGTGGAAGTTAGTATTTTGGAAGAAATTTCATAAGTCTGGGTTGAAATGCATTTCAGTGTTATTGATGTCCATTTGGGATTCCTAGTCTGGGAATAGCTCTGTATGGTGATTATGGTGTTAGGAGCGCGATCAGAAATGAATTCGGAGGTCCGTAGGTCATTTTGGAGTTATTTGGCTAAAGTTAGAAATTTAAAGTTTTTAAGAAGCTCGACCAGAAGTGGAAATTTTGATATCGGGGTCGGATTCCGATTCCGGAAGTTATGGTAAGTCGGTAATGTTGAATGTAACTTGTGTGCAAAATATGGGGTCAATCGGACGTGATTTGATAGGTTTCAGCATCGAATGTAGAAATTTGAAATTTCAAAGTTCATAAAGATTGAATTGTGATGCGATCCATTGTTTTGGCGTTGTTTGATGTGATTTGAGGCCTCGAGTAGGTCCGAATTATGTTTTAGAATAGGTTGGTGGGATCGGACGGGGTCCTAGGGGCCTCAAGTGGATTCCGGGTGGTTAACGAATCGAATTTGGAATTTGAGAAAAGTTGAGGCTGTTGTCATCTGGTGTGACCGCACCTGTGCGGTTTTGGCCGCAGGTGCGGCCTTGGTTTCGCAGAAGCGGATGTGGCTGGGCTTGGCTGGGGGGCGCAGGTGCGGCGCATTTCCCATAGAAGCGAGACCACAGGAGCAGTCCGGGCTCTGCAGATGCGAGCGTGTTCGAGTTAGCTGGGGACCGCACCTGCGATGGAATTTCCGCAGGTGCGAAGCTGCAGATGCGCCAGGTGGACCGCAGGTGCGAAAGAGCGGGCTGGGCAGTGTGTTACTTAAAGACGGGATTTTGCTCATTTTCTCCCATTTTTTTTCATTTGGCTTGGACGATTTTGGAGAGCTTCAAGTGGGGATTTTCGTCATCTATGTCAAGGTAAGTTGTTTCTACTCATTGCAAGTTAAATACAAGATTTGTATATAGATTTGGTCATGGAAATTATTAAAAAATTGGGATTTTGAAGAAAGACCTAGAAGGTGTATTTTTGGATTTTGACCACGAATTTGGGCATGGAACTTAGAGAAAATTATATATTTGAGTTCGTAAAGTTATGGCTAATCTTTATCTTCGAAAAATTTCAGAATTCGTGCACGTGGGCACGAGGGTGATTTTATCGACTTTCCGAGCGGAGTTGGGTATTTATATAAATTAAATTGATATAAGTATTAGAGCATATTTTCATTGGTTTTCCCGTTATTTGGTTAGTTTTGGGCGTGGTGCATCAATGTAAGTTGTCGGAAGGGCTTGGAGGCCGGTTATGAATCTTCGGAGCGAGGTAAGTCTCTTGTGATGATCCAAGGGGTCATTTTATAAAATTAGACTCTGTTCCATGCTAAATAACCATAAAAAGACAAAAGTTAAATACATCTATTTGTGTGCACAGTCTGGGCGTGAAACCGGAAAGCTTTTATGTGAAAATATGAGAAATAGTGATTCTTAGAATTTAAATTTAATAAAAGTTGACTTTGGTCAACTTTTTGAGTAAACGGACCCGGATCCGTGTTCGGACGATCCCGGGAGGTCCTCAGTAAAATATGGGACTCGGGAATATGCCCGGAAATGAATTCCGAGGTTCCAAGCCTTAGAAATCATTTTTTGAAAGAAATTGTTTTGCTAAATGTTTATGAATTAAAGAAAAGAAATAATGTTTAAAATCATTGGTATCGGGTCCGTATTTTTGTTCCGGAGCCCGGTACAACTTTTTAATGATATTTAGAGGTTAACTGTGAAATTTGGTGAACAACGGAGTTCGTTTGACGTGATTCGGACATCCGGTTGAGAAATTATGAACTTTAAGAGTTTGTGTTGAAAATGATGAGTTTTGAGGTTTAATTCGTAGATTTACATGTTATTTTCGTGCTTTTATCGCACGAGCAAGTCAGTATGATGTTTTTAGACTTGTGTGCATGATTTGTTTAGAGCCCCAAGGGCTCGGGTGAGTTTCAGATAGGCCACGTGATGTTTTACACCTTAAAATAACTGCTGGTTTTCATTCTTCTGGTGTCTAGGTGTATGTGCTATGCGATCGCATAGGCTAGACTTCGATCGCATAGTGTAGTCTTCAGAAGTCCCAAGCTTTGTGCTATGCGAACGCAGCTCCTGGTGTGCGATCGCGAAGCACTGTCCAGGTAAGTTGTGCGATCGCACAGTGTACTACGCGACTGCATAGTGCAACACCCCCTACCCTGTGCAAACGCATACCCCCACCCCGCGATCGCACTTCCCCAGCCCCCTTACCCTGTGCGATTGCATATCTTTACCCGCGATCGCACAGTTGCCCAACCCAGCTAATATAGATATCGAATTAAAACCGGGCAGAACCCTTTCTTCTCCTATTTTTCGAGGTTCCAGCCCTAAAAACGAGTTTTCTTCAACAATCTTCATCCCCAATTCATTGGTAATCAATTCCAAACCTTTTTCTTTCAATTCCTTACTAATTTGCATCACTTTTAAAGCAAAAATAAAGAATTTTCATGGTAAAAATCTAGGATTTGGGTAGGTGAAATAATTGAATATGTGTTACTATTTGTGGGGGCTACGTACGCACGAGGTGACGGTAGTCCGTGCGTAGCTACTATTATGCTTATGTCCGGGTAGTTTAGGACCCAGAAACATGTTTTATTTTCCATACTTGTAACTTATTTAATGAATCTGGAAATAATTAAACCTTATCGAACTTGGTAAATAAATTTCTGAAAAAGTTTTAAATACTATCTCCGCTTCCATTAAAAGAGAATTTTATCACTTCTTTGGGAAATTGTTTTCCTAGTAAAATGTGAATTATTGTGTGAATGTGTGTATCTATGAGTACCTGTGTCGCATGTATGGTTCACGAGCAGGGTAACTCTTTTATTTATATATGACCGCGTCGCATGATCGATTCGCGAGCGGGGTAATAGATGCATCTATGGTTCGAGCCGTTCGACCCATCTGCAGTGCACAATTTATATTTATCGTTGGTTCGAGCCGTTCGACCCTTGGCATTTCTTGCGCATGATATTTGCTGAGTACTTTCTGAGATTTTGAAATGTTTACTATCCTTGAATTATAAATTGTGAACTGAAATGACGAGGATTTAGAGTTTGTATATGTGGAAGAAGTTGTTATTTCCTATCACTATTTGTTATTTACCTATGATATCCAGCAAGTGTCAAAGTCGACCTCTCATCACTACCTCTTCGAGGTTAGGGCGGATACTTACTGAGTACGTGTTATTTTCGCACTCATACTACACTTGCTGTGCATTTTTATTGCACAGGTACATGTATATCTAGTGGCCCCGCTCGGCGTCGTGGCATGGTTGATATGGGGACTTGGGTGAGCTGCACCTCTCGAGACGACCCGCAGCCGGCAGAGTCTCCCTCAGGTGTATTGTATTGTACTTTTATTTCTTTGTCCAGTTTGTATTCCGGACAAATATTGTATCACATGTATACTTCCTAGAAATTTTGCTCATGCACTTGTGACACCGGGTTTTGGGATGACTTTGGGATGTATTTGTCGATTGAATTATTTAAAACATCGTTGTTACTCGGTAACTTTATTTGATCTTTATATAATGAAATAAAAAGTAATGATTTTCAAAAATACTAAAATAGGAATTTAATTAACCATTGAGTGTTGGCTTGCCTGACTGTGGTGTCCGGCGCCATCACGACCTTGATGTATTTTGGGCCGTGACATATACCACTTCTTCAGATAGTATACCAGTTCTTTTCCTTGTAGTTTCTGGTGCTTAGGAAATAACATACCAGTTTTCCTTGTAGTTTTTGGTGCTTAGGAAATAGCATACCAGTTGCCAGTTGATATGTACATGCCAAAGAAGGGTACCTCTTTGCCCTGTGAGGGTATCCCCGCATAGCAACTTGAATTGCCTCAAAGGCATGTTCTTCCGCTAAATTTGTCGACCCATACTGATGAAGTAATTCCATCACAACTTTCCCTGCCTCCTCTTCAGATGGATCCAAGATGAATATCGCACCCCTTAGTTCAGCAATCAGTTGCAAAATCTGCAGCCAATATTTTTCATTAACGTGGATTGCCGCAGGACACCAAACAAATATAGTAACCAACCAAGTTAAAAAAAGAAAAAGCCAGGATAAAGAAAGGACAACGCGAAATGAAATAATGCACAGTAGATATGACGAAATAAAATTTTATGACAAGGAAATCTGCTTAGTCAAATGCACACTACAGACTTGCTTGAAAATTCTACTAACTAGCATGCAGCATAGGCTTGGATGTAAATTATTAATAACTGAAACACATCAAGAATTATGCAATCAAGACCATAGATGGAATTATGCAAAAGAAGGGTACCTCTTTGCCAGTTGAAATTTCCCCATTGTAAATTTAGCATCACATTGTGACATCCTTGCTTCCTTGTTTGTTTGTTTGTCAAATTTATATATTCCGCCATAAAGTCAGTTGATTATTTCAGTAAGATGTCTAAATAGTTAATGTCATACCAATAGATGGTAACATTATCTTGGACATGCACTACTAAAAATCCGGCAAAAAGCGACTAAAATTTTGCGATCAAAATTGGAATATAAAAAAAAACGACCAACTTGGTAGCTAAATTGGATAAAATTATTAAAAAATAATTGTAAATAAATTAGCGACCAAGTTTGGTCGCTTTTTGGTCGATAATGTGGTCAAAATGTTGACCGGACTGGTCAGACTTGCTTGGTCAAAGAAATATTAAAATTAGCGACCAACTTTGGTCGCTAAAGTGGGACCCAGTTATAAAATTTTTAATAATTATATTATTATTTTAAAAAATTATGAAATTTGAATAAATAAAATTTAAAGTTAGCGATCAAAGTTGGTTGCTTATGAAAGGGGAAGCAAATAGAGACCAACTTTGGTTGCTAATCTGAGACCCATATATAAAATTTTAATAATTATATTATTATTTTAAAAAAATTATAAAATATAAATAAATATAATTTAAAATTAGCGACCAAAGTTGGTCGCTTAAGAAAGAGGAAGCAGATAGAGACCAATTTTGGTCGCTAATCTGGGACCCAGTTCTAACGTTTAATAATTATGTTATTATTTTAAATATTTTATAAAATATAAAATAAATCTGATTTATAGTTAGCGACCAACTTTGGTCACTAATTTTGATTTCTGGATAATTAGCGACCAAAGTTGGTCTCTTTTCAGGTCAACATTGGTCAAAATTAAAAATCACTTTTATATTTACTATCTAAATAATATAAAT
>ML414127.1:19580-35154 GCA_005239525.1 Nicotiana knightiana | reverse complement strand
ATATATATGGCCCTGACTTGACCCCGTCACTACTCGACCGAGGTTAGGATTGGCATTTAATGGGTACTGTTGTGGTGTATTCACGCCCTTTCTTGCACATGTTTTTCATGTGCAGATCCAGGTTCATCTCACCAGCCTCGTTACTAGTCACAGTAGCTTCTATCGGAGACTTCAAGGTGCATCTGCCCGCACCCGTAGATCCTCGGAGTCCTCTATTATCCCCTTATGTTCATTTTTCCCTCTTTTCTATAGAAAATGATGTATAGAACAGTTAAGACTTCTTAGTAGCTTGTGACTTAAAGTATTCCGGGTCATGGGAGTGTTTGTGCATTTTTGAAGTTGATAGTTGTATATGCCAAGCGGCATTCAATTGGTTATTTAGATTATTGTTACTGATAGATATTAATGTTCATGCTTTCATTTCATTTTTCGGAAAGTGTTAGGCTTACCTAGTCGTAGGGACTAGGTGGCATCACGACAAATTCACGAAGGGAGAATTGGGGTCGTGACACTGCAGCATCACTCTCCCTGCATATGATAGATTCCTTGACCTCCCGCATTTCACCTTCATAGTCAACTTATCCACCAATGTTTCACAGTCCATTACTGATAGCTTCTTTGGTGATATGGGCACCCCAATATATTGGAATGGTGGTGCCTCCCTCTTATACCCTGTGAGCTCACACAAATCTTTCAAGCATTGTTCATCCATGTTGGTACTGAAAATATTTGATTTAGCAGCATTTCTGGTGAGTCCAGATGCATTAGAGAAACTTTTGCTATCCTCTTATCATCAATACTAAAACTTGGAAATCTCCTTTCAGTACATCATCTGCAAAGCAGAGATGATTCATTTTCAGCCCCTTGCACTTTGTAGAGTAGCAAATCCTTCTTGTTCAGCCACCAACCTCACTATTATTGTAGAGTACTCCATGCATATTACAAATAACAATAGGGATATTGGGTCCCATTGTCTTAGTCCTCTCTTTCCTGTAATGTTTCCATATATGCCATCATTTATAGAAATTGTATATTGTGTTGTTGTAATACATGTCATTATACATCGAATGAATTTGTAGGAAAGGTTAAGTGCATCCAACATTTCTTCTATAAATCCCCATTTCACTAAGTCATAAGCTATCTTGAGATCAATTTTTATAAGGCAACTTTTTGTAGTGTTCTTCCTGTTATAGAGGCGAACTAAATCCTGACAAATTAGAATTTTTGAGAAATAGACCTTCCTTCTAAAAACACTTTGATTTGCTGAAATTATTTCAGGCAGCACTTTCCTTAATCTCTAGCATAACATCTTTGATATAACCTTATAGACAGTATTGTAGCTAGCTATAGTTCTGTAGTCACCTCCAGAGTATGCATGTGTGCCTTTTGGAACAAGGGTGATTACTGTATTATTCAGCACATATAGTAGATTCCCAGTATTGAAAAACTCCAACACCCCCGCAGTTAGGTCATTCCCTGTTATTCTCCAACTATCTTTGAAGAATTGGCTCCTATATCCATCCGGGCCAGGGCTTTTATCCCCTGCAATTGCCCATAAGGCATGTTTCACCTCCTTCTCTGAGTATTCAGACTCCAATATCTTCCTTCTCTCTTCAGTCATCACAGGTCCCCTTTTCACTAAACTACTACAAACATGATCTCTACCCCATCTGCTTGTACCCAATAAAGTAGTGTAGAAATAAGTGAATGCTTTTGCAATCCTCTCCACCTCTGTAATGTTATCCCCATTCACATCCCTTATTGAAAATATACTATTTGTGTTCCTCATGGACTTCATAAAACTATGAAAGAATATTTTGATCACCTTGTATTGCCCATTGCATTCTACTTTTTTGCCTCAGAAATTGACATCTAGCTTCTTCCCAATTATTGTACCCCTGTGCGAACTTTCTCTCCTCCTTTGCTTGGTCTGATTTCTTCTCCACCTCACCAAACTTGCTCATGTTAATATTCATTAAAAATCTTTTCAACTTATTCAATTTCCCCACCAATTGATATTTCTTAGTCTCTGTGATCTCCAGCTGCTAGCTTCCCACCACTTTTGTCATGAAGTCTGGTTCTAAACTCCACATATTAAAGTACTTGAATTGTTTCTTCATTATGTTGCCTCCTCTTTCCCAGCTAATAATAGCAGGGCTATGATCATATAGCCCATCTTCCATGTAATGAACTGTGGAAGTAGGGAGTTGAGACAGTCATTCACTATTTACTAATACTCTATCTATTTTACTTATGACTTTGTCAACCCTTTCTTGTTTATTATTCCAAGTGAAATAGGACCATTTGGATTTGAGGTCGTGTAGGTCACAAGTCTATACACAATTCCTAAACTCCTTTGTTTCTGCCATAGTGACTGATCTTTTAATCATATCCTCTCTATATAGGACACAATTGAAATCCCCCATTACTCCCCATGGTTCATGTATCTGATTATACAACCTTCTTATATCCTCCCAAAATTCTCTCCTAAGAGCTTGATCATTGAACCCATAGACAACGATAATATATATCTGCTCTTCAGTACCTCTTTGCTTTACTTCACAACGCATTAATTGTGCAGTAACTTTGAGCAGGCCAACCTCATATATCAGAGATTTCCGTTGTAACCATATGATTTCCCAGATGCTTTTGCAAATTTGTGCTAAAAGACCAACCATTACAAATATTAAGAAAACCTCGTTAATCCTTTTCCCTCTTAATCTTTGTTTGTAGAAGCCCAAATAACCCAACCTTTACATTATACAGAACTAGATTTACTTATTTCTGCTTTGCTAGCTTATTTAGGCCCCTGACATTCCAACAACCAATACTATCTATTAGGAGAGGGTATCCCCCACCCTTCCTATTGTTGGGTCACACTACATCTTGCTTATCTCCAGGGCTAGATGAGCTTGTTATGTTCCTATCAGACTTTATTTTCTCCTTGTTTCTTTATGCTAGTGTTGCATAAAGTTCCATAGCTTCAGATTCACCTCTCTTGATGATGTGGTCTTATTGTTCTTCCCAGTTCCTCTAGCAATTGTAGCATGGTTATTTCCTTCCTCAGGTCCATTCTTTTTCTATCGTATCTCTTGCATGACTTCCTTTGTCTTTCCTCCTTCATTCCCTGCAGTACTAGTAGTGCTCTTAGGTCATTCCTGCCTCATCCCCCTATCTTCTTTTTGTTAATCATTCTGTACTTCATTTTGGCCTTGTTTCTCCTTGGCCTCCTCCCTCCTCATGTATTTCCGGCATTCCTGTTTCTCATGCCCAAAGTTGTTACATGTGGCACAAAGCATTGACTTCCACTCATAAACAACATTTTGCTCTATAATCTTTCCATATTCATTTTCAAATATGACTTTTGATGGATATTGTTGGTTAATTGACACCTCAACAAGTATTCTAGCGAATGTTAGTCGCTCTTTATGTGTTGCAGCTCTATTTGCCTTAAGTGGATTTCCCACCATGACTGCAATTTTCATGAGAGCACTCTTTCCCCAATACTTGATATCAAATCCCATGAGCCTATTCCATATAGGAATTCTATCAATGGTCTCCTTCTTCATGTCAATGTCCTGTTTCTGTGGTTTAATAACAATTGGCTTTTTATCAAACATCTAGACTCCTTCTTCGACAGTTTTGATTTTACTTTCTTCAGTCGGAAATCGCACAAGGAACACTCCCTTACTGACGAGTGCCACTTTGTCAATTCTCATGTTTCCCCTAATTCTCCGAAAATACCCATCCATTACTGACAATGGATGGTTGGATCCCAACACATAGCAAATCACTGCTGATCTCCAATACTCAACTTCATCCTCCATATCATCAATTGTAATTTTGACATTTTGATTGGTCACTTCCTCACTACATAAATCGAATCCCTCAGTCGTAGGTATTGGCCCTACTACTTTACTCCATGAATTCATAGCATTTAGTGATTTTCCCAACCCTACTTCCTCCACCGCCTTTTCTTCTACCATATTTGCCCATGAACTTTACCCACTACTCTGCGCCAGGCAATTCTCATCTCTACCAATCGAATTACGACGAGTTGGTGTGTGATCCATACCTGCTTGCGACAATTTTGGTGGTACGATACCTTGAAGTACATTGATGCTCCGTGTTTTCTACGCATATGCTGATTGTGGTACAGTTTGCTTTCCACCATTTGTGACAGTGCCTTGCCCTTGTTTCTCTCCCCTCCAGCTTTCGCTTTCCTGCCCATGTGCAGCTTTCACTTAGAGGAAGCTTCATTCTAGAGAGAGAATGTTTTATCTTTCCCAGTTTTTTTTTTTTTTTAAGAAAGAGTCGGTAGCTTGCACTTACAATTATCTACTTCCTAATTTGAAGCTTTTAGATGGATAGTCCTATTTGATTAATATTACTATTTAATTAATATTATACAAAATTACGTTAAGTTTCTTGAGTTTCTTTTTGAAAAGTTCTTATGATTTGTTGTTCGTCCATCAATTTTAAACTACTCTCTTCTCTCTTAACTTACATATCTTAACAAAAAAAAAGAATAACATAAGTAATTTTGATGGTGATAAAAGGTTTCTTTTTGTGGGAAAAATTAATGACTTTGCTGGGGACTTTCTCAAAGGGGAAAAACGAAAAAAGGAAAAAGGAAAGATAAGATAACAAATGAGAGCTTTTCTTTAATTAGAAAGTATAAGTTAAGACGTTACTATCGCGTCCTTGGTATTTCATTTTGAGCTCCTTGAAAATGCAATTAATTAGGTAAGGCCAATCAACCTGGCAATACGTATTTGACACACTAACGTGATGTATATGTAAAAGCAAGTAATCTGTATGGTTGAAAAGGGATGTTTCTTTTGCCCTTTTCTCCTCTTTTTTTTTTTTTCCGACAAAGGGTCAAATACTTTCCTGTACTATGAGAAAATTCTAAATATATCGTTCGTTATACTTTGGATTCAAATATACTCCTATTGTAATACTATTGGTTTAAATATATTTTTCTTCTGTTAAGTTTGTCCAAGATGGATATCCAATTCTACATGTTATTGATATTTGATGAGGTGGATCCCACGTGGCATGTCACTTCAGTGCCCTAATCTATATATAAAAGATTAAAATTTGAATTTTGGGTTTACTTTTATCAGTTTTAAAAGATAAAAGTTACTTAAAAGACATGTTAGCTACTCTAACATGTGAATAAAAATTAAAGATTCTCTTTCATATAAAGAAGCCTGTTAAAGAACGTTAGATAACGGAGCAAATGCAGACCAAGAACCAATGGATTTCATCATCATAAAGTGGATAAATTCTTTTACTTTCAGCTTCAACAGAATATGTGTACAGAATACAGTTTAAATAAAGCCCTCTACATCCCCACAACTGCGGTTTATCAAATGTATAAGGAACAAAAGAGATAAAGAGGACCAAAAGCAATAGCTGTTAGAAATAGTCAGAAAATGTATTCCTCAATTTCCTCAATATCATATGATATTCAAGGTTTAATTAAAGTTTTCTTTATATAATTCAGAACTTCGTCCGCATCAACTGTCCATGCAACTGAAACTGGAGAACACTCGGTCCACGGATTGCTTGTATTCCACCTACATAAGATTTATTGTTACAATCCAACAAAGAATGGAGTTGGATTCTAAGATAGATTTGCATGAGATGATCAGATGAAAGTACTTACTTCTTTAGTCCTTGGTCCAAGAGCGTGTGTCCAACGCAAATGCCCCGTGTCTCAACCCGTACAACGCCTTTCTTGTACGAGAAGAGGTCAGGTCTAAGTAGTGCCACAAAAGTAACAGGATCGTGAAGAAAAACTCCTGAAAAGAAAATTTGTTCGGAATACAGTAAGGTATCAGGAAAATAAACTGAGGGAAGGTGGGTTAAGAACATATTACGCGTCCAAAAACAATGTAAGTGATGTGTAGCCTAAAGTATATATATTTTTATGTATATCGCCCTATATTTTACTTTTGTTTCGTGAATGTTAGACGTTAAATGTGATGATTTATACTAATTTGAAGTGTTTTTATGTTTAGGAACGATCCGGGAGCAATTGGGGGCGAAACGTGCAAAAAAGAGAGCCAAAACGAACGAAACCGGGAAAGCTGAGCATTTGGGCGCCACAGGCAGCGCCTTGAGCCACCTGTGGCGCTGGAGGCAGTATGGGATTTTGAGGCAGCGCCCTGGTGGGTGCCTGACGCTGTCCAGGGCGCCGATGGCAAGAACTTTTCCTATTTAGCCGGGACATGGTTATTTCGACTCTAGACCTACCCAACACGTATAAAAGCAAGACTAAACATATTTTTGAGGGGATTGACGCCACTTTGGAGGAAAAACACACACGGAATCGTTAGGAAGCGGAGAACTCTCAGTTTTCTTCATCTTATTCCAGTATTTTCAATTTATGCAATTGTTTGATTACATCATGAGTGGCTAAACACCCATTGTTCTGGGGTTGTGATTTAGCCATGAATATTGTTGTTTGACATTAGCTTGACCTTGATTATAATTCACCAATATATGGTTGTTTCTTCAATTCTGTGTTTAATTGCTTAATTGTCTGGCCAACAGTTAGGTTCTATTTACTATTTATGCTATGCTTGGGAAAACCGTGTATAGATTAGAGAAGAATTGAAGAGAGCGCGATCTTAACCCTTCGGGGAAGTGGATTTGTGGTTAGGATAGGAATATACCTAGTCACCGTGCTTAATTAAATATCGTAATCTTAATACGTTCTAATAGATTAATTTCATAGGAATATAGGCGTTAATCTGTTGAAAATAGGCGAGTAGTACTTCGGGAGAAGGCTATGAGAGCAATTATCGATTAATTAGCAACCATGAGTGAATTACATGAAAGGGAGAGTTAATTAGAACACAATACGAATGGTGAAGCGATCACAACCCTCAAATATTTGTATTTATTGAATACACAACAATCAACTTGTTACTTGATAATTTAGTTATTACTTACAATTTTAGTTTAATATAATCATACTCTTGGACTTTGATTTTGACCGGATTGAATAACAATTTTAGTGATTTAGTGAGTAGTTTAATACAAGTCTATGTGGGTTCGACACTCAAATTATTATTATATTACTTGTCGACCACGTATACTTGTTTGTGTGTTTGGGAGCAACAAGTTTTTGGTGCCGTTGCGGGGGACTTGAATATAGACTACTTTCTAGTTTTTGATTTAATTGTTTATTTTGTCTAGTCTAACGTTACTTGATTGTTGCTCTAATCTCAGGAAAATTGATTGAATGCGTAGGGTCAGAAGCCAGGATAGACTCGACGGCTTTGACCCTGAACCTGAGAGAACATTTCACAGGAGGTTGAGGGAAGCAAGGGATACAAACAATATTCAGGCACTCGTTCAATTTCCTATGAACATGGCAGAGGAGCAACATATGGCTATTCAGGAGGTAGCAATGCCCAGTATTGCTAATGTTACCTCCAGTGTAGTGAAGCCCAGAATCACTGGGCACTTTGAGCTGAAATAGAGCATGATCCAGCTACCATGCAAACGGGCAGCTTTTGTGTCTTCCACACGAGGATCCACAACAGCATATTCTGAACTTTTTGGAGATTAGTGATACTTATATCACTAATGGGGTCACTCCAGAACATTTCACAGGAGGTTGATGGAAGCAAGGGATACAAACAATATTCAGGCACTCGTTCAATTTCCTGTGAACATGGCAGAGGAGCAACATATGGCTATTCAGGAGGTAGCAATGCCCAGTATTGCTAATGTTACCTCCAGTGTAGTGAAGCCCAGAATCACTGGGCACTTTGATCTGAAATAGAGCATGATCCAGCTACTTCATGCAAACGGGCAGTTTTTGGGTCTTCCACAGGAGGATCCACAGCAGCATATTCTGAACTTTTTGGAGATTAGTGATACTTATATCACTAACGGGGTCACTCCAGATTATGTTGGGCGAAGCTAAGCGATGGCTAAAGACAGAACCAACTAATTTCATTACATCATGGAATGATTTGGCAAGAAAATTCCTGGCAAGGTTTTTCCCTTCAGGCAAAACTACAAAGTTTAGAAGTGAGATAGTTGCCTTTAAACAGAAAGAAGGAGAATCTTTATATTCAGCATGGGAAAGGTTCAAGGGGCTACTCAGAGACTGTCCTCATCACAATCAGACCAACGAAGTGTTAGCTCATACCTTCATAGAGGGGCTTTATCCCCAAACAAAGATTGTGGTAGATGCTGCAGCTGGAGGTCAAGTATTGGAGAAAAGCTTTGATGAAATTTATGCATTATTAAACAAATTCTCAAAAAGCAACCCGGATTGGTAAGGAGAGATGGGAAGACACGCAGTACAAAAGTCTACAGGGGTTCTTGAGTTAGATGTCGTCTCGGCATTATCAGCGCAGATTTTCACGCTGGACAACCAAGTCAATCAGATGACCTTGATTATTAACAAGAAACAAGCCCAGCCAGTGCAACAGGTTCAAGTATTTTGTGAAATATGTGGAGAGGGTCTCCCTAGCGACTTGTACCCAGCTAATCCAGAGTCTGTCTTCTTTGTGGGTAATGCAAATAGGGGTCAGGAGAATCAATATGGGAACGCTTCTAATCCCAACTGGAGGAATCACCCAAACTTCTCTTGGGGTTGAAATCAAGGCACTCAGAATCAATTTCAGCCTCAAGCACCTCAACAACAATACAGACCACCTCAGACTGAACAACAAATTAGCCTTGAGAAGATGATGAAGAAATTGATGGCTGATAAGCAAGCCTTCAATCAAAAGTAATGGTTGATCAACAGGCCCAAGCCGTAGCAATGAGAAATTTGGAACGCCAAATGGGGCAACTTGCCAATGCCCAAAATACCAGACCAATGGGGGCTCTCCCAAGTGACACTGAGGCTAATCCTAAGGCATCCATTAATGCGGTATCATTGAGGAATGGGAGACAATTAGAAGAGGTCCTGTCGAAGAAGGGAAAGCATGTAACTTTTAATGAGAGGCCAACCACTATAGAATCAACATCAGACAAATCAAAAGAGTCAGAGAAGCCAGCTGAAGGGGCGGTGGCTGAGCAACCCCCACCAATGGTTGCAAGGCCACCTCCTCCGTTCCCTCGAAGGTTGCAGAAAGTGAAAGATAATGCCGCGTACAAAAAGTTCCTTGATCTTTTGAAACATGTGCAAATTAACACTCCACTGGTAGACATTTTGCAGGAAGTGCCCAAATATGCCAAATACACCAAGGACATTGTGGCCAATAAAAGGAGGCTGACTGAGTTTGAGACCGTAGCACTCACTGAGGAATGTAGCTCAAGAATTCAAAGCAAACTACCTCAGAAATTAAAGGATCCGAGTAGTTTCACTATCCAAATCTCGATCGGTAAGCAAGCAGTCGGGCGAGCTTTGTGTGATCTTGGGTCGAGCATTAATTTGATGCCGCTATCTATGTTCAGACAGTTGGGTTTGGGTGAGCCACGCCCAACAAACAGTAATCTTACAGTTCGTTGATCGCTCCCTTTCTCATCCTGAAGGAGTGATTGAAGATGTGCTAGTTCAAGTGGGCTCTTTCATATTCCCTGTTGATTTTATTATACTGGATTACGAGCCCGATTGGGAAGTCCCATTTATTTTGGGGCGTCCTTTCTTAGCCACGGGCCGAGCTATTATTGATGTGTGTGAAGGGAAGATGACGATGAGAGTTGGTGATCGAGTGGAGGTATTTAATGTATATAAAGCACTCAAATTACCAGCCCACTATGAAGAGATATCTATGATTTCTGTGGTGGAAAGCAGTGTTGCATCATTGGTTCCTTATATGATCCCTGTTGACCCTCTCGAACGAGTCTTAATTGAGAATGAAGAAGGTAGTAAGATGAAACGAGGGAAGAAATTGAGCAAGTGCTTGATGTATCCTACGACTATATCCATGGGTTAGGAAAATTTGAGGAGCTGAACAAGCCTGTTACTCTGACCCCTCGTAATCCATCTATTGAGAAAGCTCCAAAGTTAGAACTTAATCCCCTTCCAGCACATATGTGCTATGCTTATTTAGGGAACGCCGAGACACTCCCCGTTATTATATCATCCAGCCTGACTAGAACACAAGACGAGAAATTGCTCAGAGTACTTCGTGAGCACAAAAAAGCGATTGGGTGGACAATTGCAGATATTAAAGGAATCAGTCCATTATTTTTCATGCATAAAATCATCTTAGAAGATGGACATCGCCCGAGTGTAGAGCAGCAAAGGAGGTTAAATACCATTATGAAAGAAGTCGTGAAGAAGGAAGTCATAAAATTGCTTGATGCATGTATCATCTTTCCTACTTCTGACAGCAACTAGGTAAGCCCAATTCAATGTGTGCCCAAAAAGAGGGGGATGACTGTGATTGAGAATGATAAATGAGCTAATTCCTACTCGCATTGTTATGGGATGGAGATTTTGCATTGACTATCGAAGGCTCAACAAGGCAACCCGCAAGGACCACTTCCCACTTCCCTTCATTGATCAAATATTGGACAGGTTAGTAGGACATGATTATTATTGATTTCTTGATGGGTACTCGGGATACAATCAGATTGTCATATGCCCCGAGATCAGGAGAAAATCACGTTTACTTGTCCTTATGGCACTTTCGCCTTCAAGAGGATGCCTTTTGGTCTTTGTAACGCACCAACCACCTTCCAGAGATGCATGATGGCTATTTTCACTGATATGGTGAAAAAATTTGTGGAGGTGTTTATGGATGACTTCTCAATCTTCGGGTCAAGTTATGATGATTGTTTGAAAAATCTGAGTATGGTATTAGCCCGTTGTGAAGAAACGAATCTGGTCTTAAATTGGGAGAAGTGTCACTTTATGGTGCAGGAAGGCATCGTTTTGGGTCACAGAGTGTCTAGGAGTGGCATTGAAGTTGATAAGGCTAAAGTGGAGGCGGTTGAAAAATTACCTCCACCAATTTCTGTGAAGGGTGTCCGGAGTTTCTTGGGAAATGCAAGATTCTATAGACGTTTTATTAAAGATTTTTCAAAAATTGCCACTCCTTTGTGCAGGTTGCTCGAAAAAAAGGTCAAGTTCAATTTTGATGAAGCCTGCCTGAAGGCATTTGAAGAACTCAAAAATAAATTGGTAGCTGCCCCCATAATTGTTGCACCAGATTGGTCTCTACCATTTGAACTTATGTGTGATGCCAGTGACCATGCTATTGGGGCAGTGCTAGGCCAACGGAAAGACAAAGTATTTTATTCCATTTACTATGCGAGTAAGACTCTTGATGATGCACAGCTGAATTACACCACCACTGAGAAGGAGTTGTTAGCTATTGTGTGGGCCTTTGAGAAATTTCGGGCATACTTGGTGGGAACAAAAGTCATAGTCCACACCGATCATGCAGTAATCAGGTATTTATTTATGAAGAAAGAGTCTAAAGCTAGATTAATCCGTTGGATTTTGTTGTTGCAGGAATTTGATGTGGAGATAAGAGACCGAAAGGGCATTGAAAACCAGGTAGCTGACCATCTATCAAGGCTGGAAAATCATGACCATGTGGAGGAAGGTGGACAAATCAAAGAAGTATTTCCTGATGAGCAACTTTTTGTTGTAACCCAAGACCCTCCTCCAAGGTATGATGATTATGTGAATTATTCGTGAGTGGGGTACTTCCGCCAGAAATTGAATTTGAGGCAAGAAAGAGGTTCTTACATGATGTGAGGTTCTACTGCTGGGATGAGCCATACTTGTACAAACAATGTGTTGATCAGTTGATGGGGAGATGCATTCCAAACAAAGAGGTAGAACTAGAGTTGTATGATTGTCATGCATCGCCTTATGGGGGCCATCATGGTGGCGATAGAACATCGGCGAAAGTACTACAGTACGGGTTCTTCTGGCCAACTCTATTCAAAGACGCCCATGCATTTGTTAAAAAGTGTGACCAGTGTCAGAGGACAGGAATGATCTCAAGCAGGCACGAGATGCCTTTGAATAATATCCTGGAGGTGGAGATTTTTGACGTGTGGGGGATAGATTTTATAGGACCATTCCCATCATCCAGAGGAAATAAGTACATTTTGCTGGCAGTTGACTATGTGTCAAAATGGGTAGAGGGGATTGCATTGCCAACAAATAATGCCATGGTTGTAGCTGCATTTGTGAAGAAGAATATATTTTTGAGGTTTGGGACTCCACGGGCCTTGAGTAGTGATGAAGGGACCCACTTATGCAATCGATTGTTGAATAAACTTCTAGTTAAATATGGAGTCCATCATAGAGTTGCGACAACATACCACCCTCAAACAAGTGGACAAGCCGAAGTATCGAACAGAGAAATAAAGCAAATATTAGAGAAGACGGTAAGTGTGAACAGGAAGGATTGGGCTGCAAAATTAGATGATGCCTTATGGGCATATAGAACGGCTTACAAAATGCCAATAGGGGCGTCGCCGTATAAGTTAGTCTATGGGAAGGCATGTCACTTGCCCGTTCAACTCGAACGTAAAGCATATTGGGCCATCAAGAAGCTGCACATGGACCATGAAGCCGCGGGTGAGAAAAGAATGTTGCAGTTGAATGAATGAGATGAATTCAGGCTACACTCGTACGAAAATGTTAAACTGTACAAAGAAAAGACCAAAAGATGGCATGACAAGCATATTAAGGCGCGTCAATTCGAGCCAGGCCAACAGGTATTATTGTTCAATCTAGACTGAGGTTGTTTCCCGGGAAGCTAAAATCGAGATGGTCAGGCCCGTTTGAAGTGGTGAGAGTCACTCCTTATGGTGCACTTGAGTTGCAAGCTATACATGGTGAAAGAATTTTTTTGGTGAATGGACATAGAGTCAAGAACTATTGGGGAGGATCCATGAATCATGAGAAAACCAAAGTCGCACTCGCTGATGAGTAAAACAAGACTTTGCGTCGTGCCGCGACGTTAAATCAGGCGCTTGTTGAGAGGCAACCCAATTTTTACTGCCTTCGTATTTAACTTCTTGAATTTTTTTTAGAGTAGATAGATTATACATTTTTCTTTATAGGAATAGAAATTATAGATATAATGGTGTAGGACATATGATTAAGTATTTAAAAAGCTTGGGGATCGGGATATTACTTAAAAAAAAAATTATCGTGAACAGTGCCCAGGCCAGCGCCCAGTGCTGCCTGGGGCGCTGCAATTAGTAGCCAAAAAACCCCCAGCACCATGCACAGCGCTAGGCACCGGGCTGGGGGTCGGATAAGTAATTTTTTTTATTTTCATTTTCTTTTTATATTCTAAAACCTTGACCCATTTAACCTAACTCAAATACCCATCTATACTAATATTATAACCCATCTCCTACCCAAATACCCACAAAAGAAAAAAAAACACCCCCTTCTCTCTTTCTCTATCCGCGACCTTCTCCCCTCTTTCCCTCTCTAAAATTTTTTTTTCTATCAAATTTTCTCTTGTTTTTCTTCTGCAATCCACAGGTATGTGTTCTTGTTCTTGTTTTTCTTCTTCTTCTTCTTGTGTTTTAATTTGTAGATAACAAAGCATACCCCATCCCCCAAGAGCTCTAATCTCCAATTCTTTCCATTATGAAGTTGTTAAGCAAATTTTATGGTGGGTGGCTTGAAATTGTTGAAAATTATGTGTTTATTGTGTATACGAAGTAGTAAACTAGAAGTCCCTCTACTCCGTTTAAAATTGGGAGAGCCACCATCTTCCACCATTGTTGAATTATAAAGCTCACACTTTATGCCCACAAGGTATTTGTAAAAATATTTGAATGATGATTTTGGGTACACCGGTGAAGTCTAAGTAACCGAGTGTCTTTGTGGATGAATTTGGGATAAGTGTGGGGGTGTATAGGGATGTTTTGCAATTCTAGGGGATTGAGTTTTGATAAAAATTTATGTCTTTACACCGTGTATCTCATGTATTGTATGTATAGACTTGTTGTAGAAATTAGTTAATGTAGTATAGTTGAGTAGTTGTAGAAAGTGAAGTCACACATGCCTCTTGCTCACATTGAAATGAATTCACTTAGCCATGACAAAAATCATATGTATGGATAGCATGGGGAAGTCTTGAGTACCCATAATCTTGGAATGCAACACTTGCACTTTCAAATAAAAAATCATAAAATATTGTATATTTCACCGTTGGTTTTAAGTGTGGGGTCATTATTTGACTTGCACGACAACCTTAGGTGTAATCCTTGGAGAGTTCTCATATTCATATTTTCATTGTGTGGTAGGATAAAAATGGCTCATGATGGTGCTAATAAGGGCAAGGGCATTGGCAAGTCCTCATCCACCTCTCTTGCACCCAAAAATAGAAAGCAAGGAGAAGGACCTTCACGACAAGCTAAGGGCAAGCAACCGGCCGAGGGATCCCAACTTGCACCGTTGAGATCTAGGCCACGGTTGGACTTAATTAATGATTCTGGCACAGGAATTTTGTAACATACGGTCTCTACATCTCCGACATGGGGATAAACACCAAGGCTTTGGATAGGAATTTCCCATAGGTGATTGGCCAACTCCGTGTAAGTCACATGGAAAAGCTCTTGAAATGCCCCAGACCTGCAAATTTAAGCATGGTCCGGAAACTCTATGCAAATTGGCACCAAGGGCATGGAACCTCGCGTGTACAGGGTGTCGATATACCAATGAATAGGGAGGCCTTATGTAGATACTTGGGTGTTGAAGATGTTGATCCAAGAAGACTACAAAATTTGTCCGCAGCCCGAAGTACACCTTGATACGTCACACTCTATGTGGCGTGGATTCAAATGCAAAATGGACCAGGAAACAAAGAAACATTCATCTTCACATGGTCCGATCAGATTTCAACAAGACTGCCAAGGTGTGGCAGAATTTGATAAAGGCCAGACTCATACCTGTCGAGCATAGCAGCGACTGCACTCGAGCTAGAGTGTGTGTCATTTATTTTCTGATAACATGTAGACCTATCAATGTTGGTGAATTAATGCTTGGGGATATGGCCCGTACGAGGTTTGGGCGACAGATTAAATGGTTCTTCTTTGGAAATGTACTCACTCATTATCTGATGGACCGAGGGGTGCCAGAGTACACAGGTTATGATGAGGTGGTGGAGGCTCCACCAGGGCTACTAGACATCACATCACTACTGGAGACATCGTCCAAGCTGACACAGGAGGCAAGATATGAGAGGGACGAGAACTTCAGCAGGTATATTTATAAGTCTTTAAACTTTTTAATGTGCAAGGCTGGCATTACGGATGAGGAGCGTATGCAATTACGCAATGAGTTGTCTAGTTCATCCAAGGATATGCTTGGGATTTCACCTGGAAGCCCCATTCATTCTTCGGAGGACGCCAACACAATCCGCGGCTGAGACATAGAGGATGATGGGGGTGACGAGGTTACAGGGCCCTGGCCTTGGTGCCTCTAGGCCCCGATGATGATGAGCCGGAAGCAGTGATACGGAGGACTCCGAGTGACAGGGAGTATTTCTTTTCTCCCTACCTTGCTCTTTCAAATGTATATGCATCGAGGACTATGCATGACTTAAGTGTGGGGTGGAAAGAATACTGCTTGTGGGGTTGTTGTATAATTTATATATATATA
>ML414127.1:0-18143 GCA_005239525.1 Nicotiana knightiana | reverse complement strand
TTTTTTTTTTGTTAATTAGTTTTGTTTAGGTAGTTTTGTTTATTTTATTGGTTATTAATTTTGTTAGTTTAGTTAGTTTGTTAAAGAAAAAAGAAAAAACATAGAAAAAGCTCGGACTTTTCTCGACGATGGATCTGTTGGACAATATTCTTGAGGGATAAAGTCCGATTTAAAAATTCCAAAAAGATTTTTTTATTTTTAAGATAGTTAGTAGTATCCCTTGGTTTTTCTTTGGGAACCGGTTCTTTTCCAAGGATGTAGCTCCAACCGGGTACTTTAATTTTTTTTAGGAGTAATTAGGAAGAAACTAGGTAAATTTGAGATACTTATTGACATGGTTGGTGCTGGCATATTAGGTTATGACATACATTCTGTTTCCGTTGTATTTGGTTTGACATGTGAAGCCTAAGTAAAGATAAATAGCCTATTTTGTGACGATTTAGCTCAGTTGTTTGACTTGTATTCCACTTAGTGTAATATTTCTTAATTTTCTCAATTATGTGTGCTTTCTTGACTTGAGAGTTGAACAAAACCATCGTGATTGAGTCATGTGCAATGTGTGTGTGAGGCTTAGTGAACTTCTATGCTATTCTGTGTAGTCTAGAACTTGCCCCGTGTGTTAAATCAAAGTGAAATTGTAGGTTATTCTAATCTAGGAGATGATGTAGGCATTTTGTTGCTTGATCATGGATGTGCTTGTCACATAAAAATAAAATCTTCCGTTGATAGCCCCTTTGAGCTTATAGACTTTTTCTTTGGCACCCACATTACAAGCTGTACCCTTACTTTGTTCTTAATTTGATATGTTTGCACCTTACCTCCTAAGGCACTTGGTCGCTAAAAGAAGTAAGGTGAGATATTGGGGAATAATTTTTGAGTGGAGCCATGGAAAAGCCCGTTGGTGCACAAAAATTGAAATCAAAAGCCACTAGCCAATGAACTTTCGTGTATGGAGTGTGTGTAGAAAAAAAATATTATTGTAAAAGAAAGAAGAGAAAAGTTATAGTGAAAGTATGTAGAAAAAGATACACACCTCCACTTCCTATTAATTTGTGCTAGTGGAAGTATATAAATGCTTAATTGAAAAAGGGATATGTTGTATATGGGTTGTGGAAAATGAATTGGTTGAGAAAAATATGTGTTTGAATTGTGAATGTAGTGTATTAAAGTGCTTAGGAGGGTTAGTCACTATTCCTAAATATATCCTACCCGTCCCTTAGCCTAAATTACAACCCTAAAAGTCCTAATTGATCCTAGATTTGGCTAGCTTAAATTAGTAGAGATCTACACTACGGGTAAGCTTATGGTACGATTACAGGATGCATATGAATTCTTTGTGAAGGTGAGTGAATTTGGTTCAATTGTGTGAGCATATTTGAATGGATGGACTAGTCTATATTCACTTTTTTGTTTGTTGGTGAGGGCACATGATCTCATGAATGATTGGTAATGTTGTAAACTTTCTTGTTGGGTAAGTGCGTGAATTGAGAGGGCTTAATGGTTACAAGTTGACTCTTGAGGCTGGGTGGTTGCAATTTGGTTATTGGTATGATTGATTTAATTGTTATACTTGCGGATTTTTAAAAGGGGAAGAATGTGAATTTTTATATGTTCATACTTGATTGCCAGTATTGATCATAGTCAAAGGGGTAAAGTGTGTGATTTAAAAGTAAAATGCTCCTTGATAATGAACTTTGTAAGTGTTGAAGGGTAGTAGTTTGTCCCATTGCCCGAGGACGAGCAAGAGTCTAAGTGTGAGGTGTTGATGTGTAGCCTAAAGTACACATATTTTTATGTATATCGCCCCATATTTTACTTTTGTTTCGTGAATTTTAGATGTTAAATGTGATGATTTATACTAATTTGAAGTGTTTTTATCTTTGGGAACGATCCGGGAGCAATTGGGGGCGAAACGTGCAAAAAAGAGAGCCAAAACGAATGAAACAGGGAAAGCTGAGCATTTAGGCGCCACAGGCAGCGCCTTGAGCCACCTGTGGCGCCGGAGGCGGTATGGGATTTTGAGGCAGCGCCCTGGTGGACGCCTGGCGCTGTCCAGGACGCCGGTGGCGAGAACTTTTCCTATTTAGCCCGGGATATGGGTTTTTCGACCCTACACCTACCCAACACGTATAAAAGCAAGACTAAACATATTTTTGAGGGGATTGATGCTACTTTGGAGGAAAAACACACACAGAATCATTAGGAAGCGGAGAACTCTCAGTTTTCTTCATCTTATTCTAGTATTTTCNTTTTATTCGAGTATTTTCAATTCATGCACACTTATGCAATTGTTTGATCATATCATGAGTGGCTAAACACCCATTGTTCTGGGGTTGTGATTTAGCCATGAATATTGTTGTTTGACATTAGCTTGACCTTGATTATAATTCACCAATATATGGTTGTTTCTTCAATTCTGTGTTTAATTGCTTAATTGTCTGGCCAACAGTTAGGTTCTATTTACTATCTATGTTATGCTTGGGAAAGCCGTGTATAGATTAGAGAAGAATTGAAGAGAGCGCGGTCTTAACCCTTCAGGGGAGCGAATTTGTGGTTAGGATAGGAATATATCTAGTCACCATGCTTAATTAAATATCGTAATCTTAATGCGTTCTAATAGATTAATTTCATAGTAATATAGGTGTTAATCTGTTGAGAATAGGCGAGTAGTACTTCGGGAGAAGGCTATGAGAGCAACTATCGATTAATTAGCAACCATGAGTGAATTATATGAAACGGAGAGTTAATTAGAACACAATACGAATGCTGAAGCGATCACAACCCTGGAATATTTGTCTTTATTGAATACACAACAATCAACTCGTTACTTGATAATTTAGTTATTATTTACAACTTTAGTTTAATATAATCGTCCTCTTGGACTTTGATTTTGACCGAATTGAATAACAATTTTAGTGATTTAGTGAGTAGTTTAATACAAATCTCTGTGGGTTCGACACTCAACTTATCATTATATTACTTGTCGACCACATATACTTGTTTGTGCGTTTGGGAGCAACAGTAAGAACAGAAGCAACAACTATAACAGCAAACACAGTGTAATCTCAAAAGTGAGGTCTGAGAAGGGTAATATGTAGGCACCCTTTACCCCTACCTTGTGAAGACAGACAGATCCTCGATTCAAAAAACAATGACAAAGAAATGTAAGGACAGAAGAAGAGTACCATAATAGCCATCTGATTTTACATGAAAATCTCCGTAAAATTTGCACATGTTGCACAATAATTTGGCATGTTTTCCGTCGGATTGCCTCAGTTCATCAAGGTCAGCATCTAAAACAAGAAAAAAAAAGAAAAGGAAAATTGGAAGTCTGAACTGAAAACTGAAATACATCTACACTTAAAGGTGGTAAACAAGAAGAGTTTGGAAAATCTCATTCCTGAACAAGCGCTTACCTGTCATTTTTACTTGTGTAGTAATGTTAATACCAACAACATCAATATTTGCTCCTGAGGTAAACACAATATCTGCAGCCTCTGGATCCCCATATATCTGCATTGTCAGAACACTTTCTAAATGAGATAATCAAATAATACAAATATTTCTGAAGGGCTGGACTACAAGGGTCACCCGTGACCTTCTGGTCATATGGTACCAACTTTACTAGTTACGTCAAGGCTCCCCTAACGATGAGCTTAAGAAGAAAAAAGAATCAGTTTTAAATAGTCCTATGAATAAGGGGTTCAAACCACATAGATATACTGGCATGTTTTTGCACATTGTCAATATCAATTTACTTATAAACGGATTAATGTGAAGTCAAACCGAAGGGAAAGAAGATTACGCACATTTGCTTCTGCAGCAGGATTAACATTTCCCAAAGCAAAGAAGGAACCACCAAGTATCACCACCCTTTTCACCTTGCTTGCGAAGGTTGAGTCCCTTTTAACAGCCTAAGCCGAAACATAACAACTAAAATGTTGCAAATGAAAAGCAATAAAAACCTCAAAAAATTCTAACTTTTGATATACAACTCACCAAAGCTAGATTAGTCAGTGGTCCCAATGCAAGTATAGATACTTCACCAGGATATTCGGATACTTTATCGACCAGAAATTCAGATGCAGATTTCTCAATTTTCTTAGAATTTGGAGCAGGTAAGCATAAGTTGCCTAATCCGTCTGAACCATGAACAAAGTCTCCAACATGTGGCTCCCCTCTCTACATAATGTTATTATCCAAGTCAGGTGATAGAGTACTTGAGAAAATATGGACCAGAAATGAATGCGGGATGTCTTGTGCACCGAATACAAAGAACTAACTGGCCAAGCAAACAATGATCATAGCATGAAAAATAAGCATAGAATTGGATTGCATATTTTAGCAATCTGAAATGGTTAAGCTTTGGTAATTATACATAAACCTAATTACCTTCAAAGATTCATGGCTACCCTCTGCCACTGGGATATCTGGATATCCTGCAGTCTCACACTATCCTTTTGCAAATTAAAAAAGTGACTGATCAAGATTTTGTTCTGAAGACATCAAAATGCTTAAATTCTGGATTAATGAAAAGACAAACCAAAATTAATGCATTTCTTGTAGCAGCTTTTGTGGTAGTATTTCCAAATATGGTAGTTAAGCCTAAGATCTCAACTTCTGGAGTCTGGAATGCCATTAGTATCGCCACACTGTCATCTACATATCAACAAAACTCAACCAGATTATCTTACAGGATCGCAAAGAAGAGAGTATCTTGAAAGTTTATCTGAATTCAGGTATCTTTTATACAACAACAACAACAGATCCAGTGTAATCCCACAAGTAGGGTTTGGAGAGGGTGGTATGTACACAGACCTTACCCTTACCTTTAATAAGGCGGAGAGACTGTTTTCAGAAGATCCTCGGCTCAGAAAGATAAAGGGAAAATTCAGGTATCTTTTATGATATTAAAATGCATATAGTTTCAGTTTTTTCTATAATGAATTGTGTACATTTTCTACATATCCGAGAGTTGTTTGGCTCAGAAAGAAAATAAGAATATTCTACCTCTTCAAATTTCCACATTGATGCTCCCAAAAATGTTTCTTCCAAATTAAGAAGATCTCAGAGCTTAAGAGGTACTATTAGGTAACAAACTTGTACCTTATAGTTATGCATAAAGCAATCAAAGTTAGCAAGCAAGAACTTGTCCTAAAGTTATTGTCAAACAATTACAGAAATCATAAGCAACAATTAGTCAATAAAGTCATAAAGGTGATGTACTCATCCAGTTTTGGTAATTGTCCATCTCTGCAATATATCTTTTAAACGGCAAAGCACACCTGAGAGAATATCAAATGTCTGATCCTACAATCGACTATATATATGAAACTCTTAGAATTTGATCCGACCAGCAAATCATAACATAAATAACGAAAATCTTACCAATGCCAGGATCAGTATCTATGATGATCTTTTCACGTTTTTTAGCAAAAAAATCGCCGTCGGAAATCGACATCTTTGTCTAGTAGACTCCACTGAATACAAAGAAAGATTGAAATTTAAGAAAATGAATTAACTCTTAGAAACGGTTAATATTTGGTGCCTTTAGAAAATGGAAGTAAATAATCAAATGAACATCAAATTACAAACGTGTGAGTTAAGTTAAAAAAAAGATGGAGTTGTATAGTCAGCTCTGACGATGAGCTGAATTTTTATATACAGCAAACTCTATTATTTCCCACCAACTGTTCTCTCCTCTATAGTGCCGATTTACATGTGTTAATGGGTTCGTTCTTTACGCATACAAACAAATATAGTATTACTATATAGGCTAGGGAATATTATAGTGCTTATACAAATGGCTTAGTTTTACTGGCTACGAGTATCCTATTTTTATTAGCTTCTTATTGTAATGTATTGTACTGTATTATTTGATGAATACAATGTTTAGATAGATTGTATCATTTGTCGTTGTTTCATTATATCATGCACCAGCAATATGTAGAATAAATTTGTAATATTATATAATATTATAAAGAAAAATTATGCTACGGGGTAAATTTATATATAAAAGAGTACGGTAAATGATAAAATTATAAAATAATTTAATAATAGTGAAGAGTGACAACAACAACAAACCCAGTATATTCTCACCAGGTGGAGTCTGGGGAGGGTAATCTGTACGCAGACCTTACCCCGACCTAACAGGTAGAGAGACTGCTTCTAATAGATGCTCGGCTCAGGAAGGATAATAAGAAGAAGTGGATAGCAAGAAAGGAAGAAAGATGGAAGAGAAAAGAAAAATGGAGAGATAAAGGATAAGTAGTATCAAATACTAGCAACAAGGGATACAATGCCTGAGGCGAACAAAACCACATAACGTAATAAGAATCTAAGAATATGAAGGGACATGCGTGCTACTAAGACTATCGGTGAGCAACTAAAAACTACTCACTAACTTTCTACCTTAATCCTCGACCTCCACACCCCCCGTATCAAAGGTAATAATAGTGAAGGGTGAGATGAGAGAAAAAGACAAGATCGTGACGCAACCACACCAAAACATTACATAAAGTGGCACATTTCGTCGTTACTGTGAACAACTAATTTTTTATCACACTCAAACGTTATACTATTTTAGTAGAAATATTCCTTTTAGGCCTAATATTGATGTTTTAAGCTTTTATCTTACACTTAGTAGAGTTCATTTAATTAAAGTAAATAAATAAATAATAATAATACTCACATTCTTAAAGTGTATATATATGGAGTATCTTTTAATTAGAATTTAATAAGTAAACTATTATATTTTCTTTGTATGATTTAAATTATAATGTAAATATTGAGTTTTCTTATTTTTATAGTTTACTTTAAGTCTAAAAGCATGATGGTATGTGTGTGTATATATATACGTTACCATCCTTTATGTAAGATTTAGAAAATTAAAACAAAACAAACAAAAGTTTAAAAAAAATAAAGAAAGGAAAAAACGAATTTTTATTTTATTAAAAATAAAGCTTTGAAGCTAAAGTTAGGATAAAGTTTGTTGATAACAAACTTTATCTAAAAAAGTCTGATGTTTTTAAATTAGCTAACTAATCCCAAATTTTTAGCCTAAAAATCTCATACTCCTACTCCTATACAATATCACGTTTGACCAACCACTTCATCCACCTTATTCTGTAAATAGACAAAACAAAAAGAGAAAAAGGGAGGACAAAAAAAAAAGAAAAACGAAAGTCAGAAAAGAAAGAGGAAAAGAAGAGAAACAGTGGAAAAAGAGAAAAGAAAAAGAAAAGACGAAAGGAGGGAGGGAGAAGAAAAAAAAAAGATAAAAAAAAACAGAAGTCAGTAACAAGAAAAAGTAAAAGAAGAGGAAATCAAAAAAAAGAAAAACAAATATTAAGAGGAAAAGTTTCAGAGAGTTATAAAAGAATCCTAGGAGAGACGAAGGTTCAGTTCGAGTCCGAGGATCCAGTTCGCAGTCACAATTTTCGCTCATCCGTTGTAATTGTCAGATTTTTCTCAAAATATATTGAAAAGCTTCTGCAAAGGTTCATATTTTCTATCTTTATTATTTTTCAATCTTTTAATTTGTATGTATTTTGTGTGTTTAGTAATGTTTAATGTGATGTTTATCTTATTCAGTATTGTTTCTATTGTTTAATTCTATCCTTGTTTCTTTTTAATCGTGATTCTGACATTATAGTTAGTTGAATACTTTTTTTGCTGCTAAAGTTAAAATTTATATATGAAGTATTTTATTATACAACCCTAAGTGTTGATTATTTTATTTTTTGTTAATATATAATGATTTTCACTAATTTCTCTTAGAGATTGTTAAGTAAAAAATGAAAGTAACCTTTTGTTCTCTCATTATATTTATTATAGATTTTATTAGTAAAACATTTAGTTAGAACTTTTATTGTGGGACCTTTAGCAGTCTGCTTTATTATGGGTTTTGAAATAATCTTGTTAATATAAGTTTTGAATATTAACTTAGTTTTCTTTTTGGCTTTTTTCTACCTTTTTACTTTCTGAGCATGTGTCTTTGAGCTATGGTTACTATCTTTGAATTTATTAAGTGAAAGATTTCTATTAAAAAAAAAATTAAAAAAAAATAATAATAATAATAATAATAATAATAAATAATAACTCATATGGCATTAAGGTTAAAAATGGTGATGAATACATATATATATATATATGAAAGTTTTGGGTCTAGTTTCCTTAGCCAGTTAAGCTTGGACAAAATACTGCTATAGTATTCCTAAGTCATAAATTATATTTCTAATCATTCTAGTGAATAGGCCATGAATTATAATAAATTCTTCTTTATAAGATTATAGTAAATTTCTTTTACATAAAGAAAAGTTTTTTTTTTCCTCTTTGAGTATACGTTTACAATTTTTAACTACTTAGTCATGAAAGTTGAAAACTTTCAAGTGTTTAATTTGGTAGGAATATTTTTTTTAAAGAAAAATAAAGATTATGTGCTTAAGATATATAATTCATAAAGTGTGTCTATTTTTCATGTCAGGTAGTTTGTTTGAAGTTTTTGTTTTTATATCGAAAATTTTGAAGTTTCATTCTTTTTCTTTCTTTGATGTTTCGTTCGGTTTTCTATGTTAGCAAATTGTGTTGCTTTGTATGGTAATATTTAGCTTTTCTGTTAATTTAGTTATTAAGAATTCAAGTGCTTAATTTTGAATTTTAATCCTAAATGCAAGAATGATGAATGCTCACTATGCTTCCATGAAAATCCTCTTGGTTTGGTTTATATCGTGTTTGTTTATGTCGTTAAAAATAGGATTTTACATCTGATCTTCTAAGCAACAAGCCATGAATTCTTAATGAGTCTTAGACTGAAATTTTTTGGGAGATAAACATTAAATTAATGAATTTGTAGTACTACTTGTTTACAATTAATAGACTTGGGCATATATGGACCATGAACGGGCATGCCTTCTGTTTAGGTTTAATAACACAAGAAATGAATTAATTCCCCAGGTAATTTGATTCTTTAAGGATAACTATGTTAGCCCGCTCACCCCACAATTAAGAACTACCTATAAATATTTTCAAAAATATTGGTAAAATTAGCCTCCTCAAAAATATTGTATTCATCAAATAATTCTATATCCATAAATCATGACCTCCCAACTACCTCAAATTACTTTAGAAAAAGAACTCTAAATACACTAGAAAAACTTTAGATGTACTTTAAATATTAGCCCATGTGTTCATACCCGAACCTTGGATTGATATGATTAAATAATAAAAGGATCATGTGCGCATTCCGCGTCTCGATGCCTTTAGATTTAAAATAATTATGTCATAACCATGTGTACATTCCGTATCTTGGTTTAACATTTAATTTCAAAAAAAATAATTAAATTACCTTGTGTGTGTTCTGCATCTTGGTGAACGCGATTAATAAAAATACAATAATTAATTACGGTAATAAATAAGCCATAATCAATAAAATACAAGAATAGTTAAAAATTGATTTAAGCATTATATGAGTTAATAAAGCGACCGTGCTAGAACCACGGGATTCGAGGGGTGTCTTACACCTTACCCTCGGTCAACAGAATTCCTTACTCAGTCTTCTGTTTTCGTAGACCATGAATTAGGAGTCAAACTTTTCCTTTTGATAAGGGATTCAATAAAAAGTGATTTGGAACACCAAAACTCAATTGCAAGTGGCGACTCTACATAATAAATAATCCATTTTCGAAACGTCACTTTAATTGGAAAAACTCTTCTAAGTCAACCTTGTAATAGGGTTGCTGCGGAAAAAAAAAAAGAGGTGTGACAGTTACGCAACGACGAATTTAACGTACGATACAATAAATTTAAATAACAACCAATACAAATATTATATTTAAAGTAACAATATGATATAATACAATAGTTAATCACCTTCCAAACAAGTTGTAAGTGAATAATGTGTGTATTATTATTTTATTCTCATCAGTTCCACTAATTAATTTCGGATCTCTTAAATGTTAAGCAATTCATAATGGCGAATAAAGAGGCGTGATGTATACTTCACCTTTACATTTTCATATTTTATACTTAATCACCTTACACCTCTCATGGGCTAGATAATAAATTATTAAGAGATATTTTCATAAATCACTAGTGTTTAGTGGCTATTAACTTTCTATAGCTACCATATTATAGTTATTTTTTATAGTTAATATACAGTTGTTACGATAGTGTATTCGTTGTATTCGCGCAGTTGTATTCGTGAATACAGCAAAAAAAGATGCCTAAATATTAGGGCAGTCCAACTTTACACACATGTATTCACATATATTCACGTCATGTATTCATGAATACAATAGCAAAAAACGCCTAAAATTAAGACAATTCAGTTGTACGCGCATGTATTCACATATATTCTCCCTGGTGTATTCATGAATACAGCGTTGTATTCATGAATACAGAAGTAAAAAATACCTAAAATTAAGGCAGTCCAGCGGTACGCGAATTTATTCACATGTATTCACGTCATGTATTCATGAATAAAGTAATGGCAATCACATTAAAAATAGGTATGTCCAGCTATCTAAAAATGAAAATAATATCAATTCGCGTGATACACGCCTAATATAACTCAACAAAATCAATTCTAACATGTCTTATTATCAATCCAATTAATTAGAATAATTTTTCAGTTGTATATAACTTTTGTATTTAGTGTGTTTATTATTTTTTTATTGCATTCATTAGATTCAATGTTTGTATTTTATGTATTTGCTATTTTATATACAGTGCATTTAAATATATTTGTATTAACAGTATTTTAGATATTCCTAATACATGTTATTACTACTGTATTCATTATATTTTATTTGTTGTATTCACTGTATTTTTATTGTATTCAGCGTATTTTACTGTATTTCACTGTTTTTAAAATTAAATAAATTTATTGTTCATATTTTCTCCTATTTTAATGTTTGTATTCAGTGTATTTCAATCTTTTTATCTTGTATTCATACATATTGTATGTACAATATGCATAAATAAATACAGGTGTATTCAGCAGTATTAAAAAATACTAATCTTCAAAATACATAAACACATGCAAAAAATATATATTTATACAAAAATACAATGTATTTGAGTGAATTTGTACAGAATACAATATATTTGTATTATTGTATGTGACTAAATAGGAAAAAAAGAGAAGAAAGTTCGTCGGATATGGCGTTTTCCGGCCAAGACTCCTTGTATCGCTTCACTACCTCTTCCATTACAATTTACAACGTTTCCAATTCGACCGCTTCCTCTTTTCTCTATTACTTACCGCGCTAAGAATCCCTCTTTCTCTTCAATCTCTTCGTCGCCCAAGGTATCTCCGCTTCCTTTTTTTGATTATAGGTTTACTGTCATGTTTCTAATTTTGAGATTTTGAGGCTTTCTTTCATGATTTGTTTCTCTTTTGTGTATCTATGATTCAACCTATTTTGCTCGAAGAGAGGGAGAGAGAGGGAGAAGAAAATTTTTGAGAGAGAATCGTGTGTTAATTGAAAGAAATAGAGAGGAAAAACATAAATTGCGTATTTCATGTCTTATTTCATGGCTCAATGGTAGTATATACCATAAATTTGCTATAAAATATAAAAGTTAGCTATAAAAAATAATATTTTAAAATAATTTTAATTTATCATAAATAGGGTGTATACCTTTACTATAGAAGATAAAATTTCCGATTATTAGTACCCCAAGAACAAGGAAATAATCAATAAAAGAAAGAGCAACATTCTTGAATAAATGTATAGACTGAATTCAGTTTGGGGATTTATAGTATAATTTTCTCTTCGACAATTAATAAATATTGTAGTAAATAATATGAATTACTGTTTTCTTAATTGAGTGAAACTATTGGAAGTAAGTAGAGGTGTGCATTCGATTTATCTATTCGATTTTGACCCTTATCGATAATTACTTATCGATTATCGATTTGTACATATACTTATCGTTATCGTTTCAATAAGGTTTCGATTTTTTCGATTTCGATGGGCTTATCGATTCGGTTATCGATTACACCAATAAGAAAATTTGCTCCAAAACCTTGCCTGCATAACGTCTCTAATGCACTCGCCATCCCTAACTACAATTCCATGTCAAAAAGTTACTTACTCACTTTTATTGATTGGTAACAGAGTCAAAATTTTAACAAGAAAATCGAGAAGAACAAGAATTAATCTATGCATATAAGAATTAAACATGTAACCTAAAAATATTTTTGTTTGAACTACCTTTGTTAATACACTAGAAACTTAATTGTCATATGTCACAAAAATTTATGTATATATAATATTGAAGGGGGATACACATACAAGGCGGCCAAAGTTGAGGCCAACAATGACGGTGTTAGAAACGAAGATGGCAGCGAGTTCAACTTCACCAAGGTATCCAGCAAAACCTTGAATAATTACGTTCATGGTATAAGAGGCTATACGGCTGAAGATGGACGGACCAACGATGTGCCATAGTTTCTTGGTTTCGATCCATACTCTTGTTTTGAGATCCTTATCAGTTCTTTCAACTTTATTCTTTGACAACAACCAGTCCGCGGCGGTTGCCTCCGCCAGCAACGGTTGCAGGTTTTTCTCGTTATCTTTAACGCTGCCCATTTGTAATATACTAGTACTAGAATAAGGCAGAGGGAGGTGTAATAGAGTTAGGGACTTAGAGTAAAGGAAAGGGTATTATAGAATAAGAGTATATTTATCTTTTTAGTATATCTGTTTATCGATAAACCGATAACCGAAGAGGACAAAATCGAAATTGAAATCGAAATCGATAACTCGATAAGAAAATTTTCAAAATTGAAATCGAAATTGATAAATCGATAAACCGATAACAAATAATCGATTCGATTTATCGATAAACCGATTCGAATGCACACTCGTAAAAGTAAGTACGGGAATCGTGGGTTATTTTATGATTTGCTAGAAAATAGGAAATATAAGAAGTTTATTTGACATCTTTTTTGCAAAGCATCTCAACATGTTCTATCAACGACTATTCCCTTATCAATTAAAAAGTAAATTTGATCTAGGAGGTAATAAGATAGGTGAATTTTGATCGACCAATATGTTGGAACTTTATTTTCTTTGGTTTGAGGGAAAAGGAGTAGAAAGGAAATTTAAATTTTTCTCAAATGTCTGACTCAAAATTTTCACGACTTCAGTTTTGTTTTTAAAAATACAAATAACTACATTGAACATATTTTCGAAATTTTTTAACTATATAATAAGTGAAGCTTTTGATACGCCGAAGGGCATTTTTGTAATTTCATCCATTCTTGTTGTTTTGTTTAGCAAATTCGTGTTTCACACGTGCTGCTTTCTTTTAGCCTTTGTTCCTAATTTGCTCGTCTCTTCTTGGGTCTCTTTAGGTTTTTTATCTCTTTTTGCTTTCTTCCCTGCTTCTTCCAGTAATTTACGTTTCATTTTTTTCTGCTCTCCCCTCAATTCTTTTGCAGTCTTTAGTTCTTATTCTGCCCCACTATGTTCTGCATGTTGCCGGTGAATTTTGGTTTTATTTTTTGGTCTTTGGGATTTCTTTTAGTTGATTTTCTATTTGATTAATTTGATATATTTTTCAGATTTGTTCCTTTTGTCTCATATTTAGGTTGTAATCATGTTGCATGCATCGATCTTTCACTTTATTGACATTGCCATCTCCATTAGCTTCTTTTACAATTTAGTTTGCTTGTATTCTTCTTCTCATCCCTTGAAGTATACCATTCGTTGCGTCTATTGTTTAACCAAAGAACTAGACCATTTGACTAAAGTTTATTTTTAAGATAAATACGGGTTACTGATAATCAAGGTAGTGGAGAAAAATGAATAATAGACAGTATTGCAGAAATATAAAAAATCGAAGTTAATTGTATTCCAGAATCAGATGCCTTTACAAGCTGTATTCTCATCCCTTATATAGGAGATTCTTATAACGTACGACTCTTGCTATGGTTACTCATTAATAACTAATTATGACAATAATGAGGCGTTACAAAGGATAACGGTAATTGGGGTTCGGTTACATAACATTCGAGTAATCAATTGAGGGTCCTTGAATCTGCCCGTAGCTTTGTCTAGATTCATTCTGACCGTGCCTCTCTCCCGTTTTGATCAGGTTGTGTTTCCCGTTACTGATAAGTTCGTGAGTTTACTGAACCGTGCCTCTTTGTACCGTACCTCTTCCAAGAATCTCATCCAACTGTCGCGTTTTCCTGTGTCCACGTGACTGGCTGAGGTGTCAAAAACTGGCTTACGTGTGAAACTCTTTTTTACCAATACAGATAGTCCCTCCATTTATCATATATTTTAACGATTAATATTTGGTAAGTGGATATTCATTTATGGCGGGAATATTTTGCCGCCGCTTTTCCTTGAATCATTGTATCCTTCTCTGCACCATAGGCGTCGTTTGTCACTTCCATTTAATGTTCATACCACGTATCCTTTTCAGATTGGTTCTGCATTTACTCGGCACCTTTTAGGGCTTTTTGCGGCTGTGCCAATCCCGATGTGACATCTTCAATTATGATTTTTCATCATTATTTTCCTTTTTCTTCATGTTTGACGGTTGTCTTCAAGTATAAATACATGTTTTCTTTTCTTTGCTTCCACGAAACACTTTTCTAACTTTGTCTTTTGTAAAAAAAATTCTTCTTTGCCTTTGTAAACATGTCTTCTTCAAATCAACCTCAAAGAGTAATAGATATTGAAATTTTAACGCCATCTTCTGCTCACTAGGAGTCAGAGGGGTGGTACTCTTAGAAGTCTAGGATCCACTCCTTCGAGGGGCTCCTCTTCTTCTCAGATAGTTCCTCCTCCTTCCACTAGATCTCCAGTTTCTCCGCGGTTTAGGGTTTCTCGATCTTTGTCTAGAGGTAGAGGCGAACGCCTTCGTGAACCTGGAGCCGATGAAATTGTCCCTGCGGAGTTTGTTTTTGCTAGGGATAGTCAAGTTCTTGTAGATCAATCTTCTTCTCTTGATAGTGTCGAAAGATATCCAACCCTTATAACTGAGGGTCAGATTTCCCTTGTTCGTAGGGAATGCTTTTGGAGGTCTGACTTTCCTGTCTATATTCCGAATAGTAACCAAAGAATAACGTCTTACAAGACGGGATATTCTTTTGTTTATACGTATCCTTTCACTTTAGGGTTTAGACCCCCCATTGACCCAGTTATAATTGAATTTTGCCGTTTTTTCAATATCTGCTTAGGACAAGTTGGCCCGCTTGTGTGGCGAGTTGTCGCATGTCTTAGGAGTTTGGCTTCTTTAGCCTCGGTTCCTTTTACCTTCAACCATCTTATTCACCTCTACTCTCCTACCTTATTTTGTGAAGAGGTTTTTACTATGACTGCTAGAAGCAAAAGAGTGTCGGTAACCCCTAGAGATGATAAGGATAGGGGCTGGTACCTCCGGTATGTTGTTGTACCCACTGTTGGTTTAGTGGGTGATGAAAATCTTTCCTTCCCTGAGAAGTGGAATCGCGCACGTGAGTATGCTTTGGCTTACATTTACTTTTTCTTGTTTTGACTTGAGATGTTTTATTAACACCATGTCTGTTTTTTCTTCTCTCAGCAATCATGAATACTGTTGAGAATGTCTCCGGTATTCGTGATTGGGTAGAAAAATTATTGTCTGTTGCTCCTTCAGAAGAAAAGATCTTGGAAGTACCTCGCTGGAAGGTATCGTTGGCAAGTAAAGACCCACGGTAAGTGAAGCTCTTGTTCTTGTTTTTTTCCTTACTCGAGTCTCTTTTTTTTTTGTCGTTTAACTTTTTCCCCTTTTTAATAGGGTTCTCTGCTCGTGGGGTGTCTGCTTAATCTATCCCGAAGATGTCCTTGGCTCAGCCCAGGAAATTATTGTTGGTTCATCTTCCTCGAAGAGGAAGATTAATGAGTCTCGTTCCGTAGAAGAGGAAGAAAAGGGTGCTTTAGTGCACAGGACACGGAGAAGGCGAATGGTTTTAGATGATGAGCTTACAGCCTCAACCTTGCCTTCCGTGTCTGTAATTGAGGCCCATGTCCTTGATGATGTTTCACATTCCCCTATTCATGAGGATGTTGATCTTGCTCCTGACGACGTCGCTTTGGCTGTTGTCTTTCCTGCTTCTTTGAGAGAAGCTGTTTCGTCTGTTCCTTTGGCTATTTCAACTTCTGTTTTTGCTTTGCCTGTAACTTCTTCAACTTTTCAACTCTCTGTGCCTGCTGCTTTGTCCGTGGCTTCTCCAGCTCCTCAACTTTTTGTGCATGTTGCTGTTCCATCTCTGCCTGCTTCCATGCCTTCCGTTAGGGAAGTAGGGTCTTCCAGCAGAGAGATGCGGCAGGTGGTAATAGAGGTTCCAGCTGAGGGGAATCTTTTCAAGAAAATGGGTGAGCCCGAAGTGTGGCTCAAGCCTATGATAGGTCCCTCTGAGAAAGCAAAGCTAGCCAGCCACAGTGCTCTTACATGGGCCAATGAGGTCGTGCATACTTCTTTGAAGGTATGATGCAAGTTATCCTCTTTCACTCTCGTATATGAGATTTACCATATCTGACTGGTTTATTTCTTGTAGATTAACCTTATAGGCATGGATCTTATAAAGAGGATTTCAAACACGGACCAAGAGACAAAAGAGTTGCAGGCCGGTGTTGATAATTGGAGAGCACAATATGATAGCCTAAGGATTGACATGGATGCTTTAGAAGAGGAAAGGAGTACCTTGAAGCGGCAGATGAGACTCATGGCAGCAGAACTGGTAGTGGAGAGGGCTTCTTGCAGCCAGGCTGATAAAGATAAGAGTGTTCTGGAGTCCGCGTTTGCGGAGCAACTGTCCCGTACCTCAGAGGAGATTAGAGACTTGAAGAACTTGTTGGGGCAGAAGGAGGAATACTCAGGCGAGCTCGTGCAATCACTAACTCATACTCAAGAAGACCTTCGTAGGGCTTTAGACAAAGCTCAAACTTTAGAGGAGTCGATTGTTCCATTAAGGGCTGCCCATGAAGCTGCGGAGGCGGAGAAGGATGGATTGAGAGCTGAGCTTCAAGTGTGGGCAAAGTATTATGAAGATTTGGAAGAGGTGGTTGCCGTCGATGTGAGCTGGGCGCATATGAATTCTCGCCTTGACAAATTGATGGAAATGAGTCAAGAGGGTTTTGACCTTAGTGCTGAAATAGCCAAAACTAAGGAAGACATGGAGAAGGCTCAACAAGTTCATAACCTTTCTTCACCTGATGGTGAGATTCCAGTCGCTCGTGCCTCTTCATCCCCAGTTTCTCCCGCTCCTTCTGCCACTGAAGTCAACCCCTCTCTTGAAAAGATTTAGTTGGTTTATTCCCCCCCCCCCTTTTTTGTATCAATTTGTGGTTACCCTCAGTCCCATCGGGGGTAAATTTGGATTTCCTTAAAGTCCCCAAATGATAACTTAGGGGCACCACAATGTATATATAAAAAGTTTATATATAAATGTTGGTTCGACTTTTGTTGAGTTTCTGTTTCACTCTTTAAGTCTTTTGCATGCTTCATTTTTCGAGGTTTTAGTTTTACTTTCGAGTTTTGCATGGAAATGTTTTAGACTACTCGTACCTTTTTGTAATAGGCACGGTGTCATATTAAATGTGTGCCTTTTTGTAATAGGTATAGTTTATGGAAGAGGTCCCTTTATAATTGGCATGAAGAAGACGTCTCAACTTCATGATAATGCAATAGAGTGATAGGAATTTTACACATGTTTAAGAATGTTTCCAAGGAAAGTTTTTCTTGTTTGAACTTCCATGACATTTTACATGTGTTCGATTATCGTCTAAAACTCATGCTTGCAACTGTTTTTGTTTAGCAGATTTGATATACTCTTGTATTTCGTAACTATTTTCATAGGTAACCGTTTTTCGATATTAATACAAGGAAACAACTGTTTTTTATTAGTAACAGTTTTTGTAAAGATTGGGGTTTTTACCCGCAACTGTTTTGGAAACAGTTTTCTAATAAGTGCGAGGGAAATGTTTTCTTATTCGTAACTATTTTTATTTGATAATAGTTTCTTGAACAAATACAAGGATTTAGATCTTTTCATCAATAACTATTTTATTTGAGAACAATTTTTTTTTTGAATGAGCACACTGATGATGATCTTTTACCCCTAACTGTTTTTGTTACAACAACTTTGAATAAGTATAAAG
>ML414126.1:41090-109771 GCA_005239525.1 Nicotiana knightiana | reverse complement strand
ATATATATATATATATATATATATATATATACTGTTGGAAAGAAAGGTTGTGCATGTTGTGAACTGGTGATTTGATTTTATGTGTTTCTTACTGCTTTGACTTGATTTATTTTCATTACTACTGAGTTGGCGTACTCATATTACTCCCTGCACCCCTGCGTGCAGATACAAGTTCAGATACCGAGCGTTAGCCATCTATTATGTGCGGAGCCGGAGTTCGGGACATAGAGGTAGTTGTTCAGCGTCCACAACATCTCTGTTTTCCCTTCTTATATTGTACCTAGTTATTCATTCGGAGATTTTGTATTATAATAGTATAATTTTTTGTATATTTCTGTAATGACCCAGCCAGTCGTTTCGTGAAATTAGCCCCGCTTCCCCCATTTTTGCTTTATCATATATTGCTTAGCCTGTTTATGTTGTGTTGGGACGGATGGGTTTAGTACGGAGTGGTCGTGGTGAGAACAGAGGCACTTAACCTCTTGGAGTAGCCTAATAGTTGTAAAGTCAAACTGAGAGTTGACTTATTGGTAAACGACCTCAGAATGCGGATTTTTATGATTCAGATAGATTCTTTAGGTGATTTGGGACTTAGGAGTGTGTTCGGAATGAAGTTTTGATGTCCGATATAGATGTAGGCTTGAATTGGCGAAGGTTAGTTTTTGGAAATTTACGGTAGGCAGTGGACAATAGGCTATAGGGGCCAAAACGGAATTCCGAGAGTTAGAGAAGGTTCGTAATGTCATTTTGGATATGTGGGCAAAATTTCAGGTCAATCAGACGTGTTTTGTTTGGTTTCGGCATCGTTGGCAAAATTTGGAAGTTTCAAAGTTCATAGGCTTGAATTTGATGTAATTTTGGTGTTTTCGTGTTGTTTTTGGTGTTTCGAAGGCTCTACTAAGTTTTAATGATGATATGGGGTGTGTTGGTATGTTTGGTTGGGGCCCCGAGGGGCTCGGGATTGATTTTGGATGGTTGGCAGAGGTTTGAAGTTGGGAAATTTGCAGCAAATAGCTGCTGGTGTTAAGCTGTTGGTGTTGCCGCACCTGTGGATGGGCAGCTGTCACGCCCCAAAACCGAGGGACGAGACTGGCACCTAACCGGATGATTCCTGTCAAGCGGACGTGGATTGCCTTCCCTACCCAACGCGTTACCCCGTGCACAAGATACAAATTTATAATGAATTTACAACAAAATTTCCATTTTCCTCTTTTAAAGCTTTTATCGTTTGATGATCCCAAAATTATACATATTAAACGCAACATTTCCATCACAGGACCACGATTCCGAATAATTACAACTACTACCCAAAATAAATATATATATACAACCCACATAGTGTCTATGGAGCCTCTAAGAGTACTAGGTCTTTACATAGACTTGCCGGTAATAAGGCCCCGACTATACCTTTTACAACATAAGAAAAAGAGAATGATATGGTCCACACACGGCCCAATGAGAATATGGGGCTCACCAGAACTGCTGAAGAGATGAAGAGGAGTCACCACTAACGGCGGACCGAGCTACCTGTTATAGAACCACCTACATCCATATAAAAGATGTAGCGCCCCCAGCAAAAGGGAAGTTAATACAATTGAATAGTACTAGCACGTATAGACAAAGTTTACTCTATGTAAAAGCAAGCAATACACATATAAGAGGCAGTTAAAGAAACCCAAACAAATGTTGCACAGGGATATAGAGAATCACAAATGAGGTTTTCACATTTTCTTATTTCAATTGTTCCCTTGTTGCGGCGCGCAACCCGATCCCACTTACAATCATATTCCACCCTTATTTCTTCGGTTGCGACGTGTAACCCCATCCCATCGGACAAACACATTACACCCTTATTACTTCTGTTGTGTCTTGCAACCCGATCCCACCTTACAATTCTGTTGCGGCGTGCAGCCCGATCCCACCTTACAATTCTGTTGCGGCGTGCAACCCGACCCCACCTTACAATTCTGTTGTGGTTTACAACCCGATCCCACCGTACAATTACATTTGATAGCAACATTAACCAATCAATTCAATCACAATGATTTTCATCATCAAGAATATACATTCGTAAAAACCAAATAACCATGTGAAATCAAGGCATAGTAATCTTTACCAAATGGTGAGTCATATACGGCATACCATCAACATATTGTTCAATTAGATTTATCCACATTTCCTTTCCATTATTTATTACACAGCATTTACCACTTAGATACATTCAACAATTGGATTCGTTATCATTTCTTTCGTTTGGTAGTACATCCTTGCATACCGATGTATTCAACAGCTAACGAGCTTTGCACATGATAGAGTAAGCACAAGGAATCACCCTTTTCACAATCTTATATAGCATGGTGGCATGCCACTAAACTAGGACAATCAGAGAATATCATCTTACGTCTCAACAAATTAGAACAATCAATTCACATATGCTCGAGAAAGAAACTCATACCAATTGCTCGGACACCAACAAGGTGACTCTACAAAGATTAAAGTTAGCCATACATAACTTGAATTGGAATTCCCCTTTAATTTTTTTATCACAAATCACCGAAACGTCTAGCACCGTCAATATATTCCACAATGTGACATATTTCACTTAGAATTAGGAACCATAAACATAACTTGAACTCATTTAGGAATTTTATCGAACGCTATGTGACCCCTTATATTACTAACCCCTTTTTTTGTGAATAATTACCCAAACTCGTTTCCCTTTACTAGATTAGGGAGTTTAACTTACATGCATGCACGGTATCGTCTTTTATCTCCAAAAATCTATTTATGTGATCTACCTTTTTTAGCCAAAACCTGAGAATTAAAAGGAAATAGGATGGGGACTCACCTCTTAGAGTGAAGAAGATGTGAATTACTCAATAACTTCCAGGCCCGAGTGATAGTGAAGAATCAATTTTGGTGAAGATGGAACCTTCTCTCTCAAGAACTCTCTCTTCCCTCTCTCTATGTTGTTAAAAAAATCCTTAAATGGAAGGGGTAAGTGTTTTAATGAACTGGGGATCGGGTATAAAAATTGGAATTTTAAAAGTCCCGAAGAAGAAATGTGGTCAGGAATGCGATCGCATTCCTGTCACATAAATGGCCCTCAAATGGGCCAAAAAATAAAAACAGACTGCCCAGGTATGCGACCACTTTGAGGTCCGCATACCTGTTATGCGATGTCATAGTGCGTCGAATAACTCCCACAGCAAAAATCAAGGTGCAAGAATGCGACAACTATGTGGCCCGCATTCGAGAAATGCGATCGCATTCTAGGCCGCATAGATGTCCTCAGATTGGACAGGAAACTGTCCACCTATGCGACCACTATACGGTCCGCATACCTTGTCTGCAATCGCATAGTGGTCCGCAGACCCGCGCAATTCTGGAAAAATATATCTTTTAAGTGCTGGGGTACTTTTTACTCAAAAAGGGTCCGTTTTAAGAATTTCTACAGTTCTAACAACAGGGGGACCTATTTGCGCATTATTTTTAGCCATGAAATTTTACGGATCATTACATTCTCCCCCACTTAAAATCATTCATCCTCGATTGAGGATCGGGTAATCACTAGAGTAGGAAAAAACAAAATAAACCAATCACAAAAATTTCACTAACTCCTATAATTTCTGGAAATTTCACCAGAGTTTTCTTTGTAATTATGGCTATCTACCTGTCAGAGAGCCCCTGAAACACATTTTAACCAATTTCACACATTTTCAGTGACTCTATAAACTTGCACATAATCCGGTCATTTCAACAAGCTACATATAATTTATTTACTTCCACAAGCCTCACATAGTTCGGTTAACTCCACAAATTTGCACATAATTCAACTATTACAATGAGTTGCACATAATTCAGCTATTACAATGAGTTGCACATAATTCATCTATTTCAATGAGTTGCACATAATTCAGTTATTTCAATGAGTTGCACATAATTCAGCTAATCACAACAACATATACATTTATGGCACAAAGTTTTAGAAGTCACAATAGTAGGGTAATTAGGGAGTGGAGTGTTCTTGCACAAAATTTGACACCAATGTAATTTCTTAGAGATGACAACTTTCAAAACCACTACTGGACTTATTCAAACAAGTGGGGATATTTCTCCTTCATTTCCTTTTCCGCTTCCCACGTGGCTTCTTCGACTTGTTGACTCCGCAATAATACCTTAACCGAAGCGACCTCTTTGTTCCTCAACCTACAAACTTTCCTATCAAGAATAACAACCGGAACCACTTCATATGACAACTTTCATTAATTTCAATGGTCTCAACCGGCACGATGACAGATGGATCTCCAACTACTTTCTTCAGCATAGACACATGAAACATTGGGTGCACTAATGGCATCTTAGAAGGAAATTCCAGCCTATACACCACCTGCCCTAACCTTTTTGCAATCCTATATGGCCCTACATACCTTGGACACAATTTCCCTTTCTTCTCAAACCGCATCACTTCTTTCATGGGAGACACTTTCAAGAATACCCAATTATCTACTTGAAACTCCAAATCTTTTCGATGAACGTCCGCATAGGATTTCTGACGACTCTGAGCAGTCTTCATCCTCTCCTGAATGACTTTAACTTTTTCCATAGCTTGGTACACAAGATCCAGTCCTAGCAGTTTCGCCTCGCCAACCTCCAACCATCAAATCGGAGACCTACACTTCCTTTCGTACAATTCCTCAAATGAGGCCATCTGAATACTAGCATGAAAACTGTTATTATAAGAAAATTCTATAAGCGGCAAGTGATCATCCCAAATACCCTTGAAATCTAATACACAAGTCTGTCACATATCTCCAAGTGTCTGAATGCTCCGCTCTGCCTGCCCATCAGTCTGTGGGTGGAATGCTGTGATGAGATTTACCTGCGTACCCAAACCTTGCTGAAATTTCTTCCAAAAGTTAGGTGTGACTTGGGCCCCTTGATCTGAGATAATAGATATTGGAGTGCCATGGAGCCTGACTATTTCTTTGATATATAACTGAGCGTACTGTTCTGCAGTATCGGTGGACCTGACTGGCAAGAAATGTGTCGACCTCGTGAGTCGATCCACTATCACCCAATTTGAGTCGAACTTATGCAGAGTGCAAGGTAACCCCACCACAAAGTCTATATTGATCATTTCCCATTTCCACATCGGTATTTCCATACGCTGTGCCAACCCACCGGGCCTCTGATGCCCGGTCTTCACTTGCCGACAATTTGGACACCTAGTCACAAAGTCCGCCACACCCCTCTTCATACCATTCCACCGATAAATCCCTTTGAGTTCGTGGTACATCTTTGTAGAACCTGGGTGTATGGTATACCTGGAATTTTGAGCCTCTGCCATAACTCTCTCCCGAAGCTCATCCCTATCCGGAAAACATAGCCTCCCTTGGCACCGCAAAACACTGTCATCATTGCCGAGTCAAAAAGATGTAGTCTTGTTATTCAGAATTGCTTCTCTCAACTGTGCCAAAGCTGGATCCCTGAATTTCTTTCCCTTGACTTCCGCTACAAGAGAAGACTCTGCTCCATTACGCACCACGACATTCCCTTCATCTGAGGCCGAAAGACATACCCCCAGACTGGCCAACTGGTAAACCTCCCGAGCCAAATGCCTCTGACCTGCTTCCAAATGAGCCAAGCTACCCATGGATTTCCTACTAAGAGTGTCGGCTACCACATTCGCCTTTCCTGGATGGTACAAAATATTCGTATCATAATCCTTGAGCAATTCTAACCACCTCCGCTGCCTTAAGTTCAACTCCTTCTGTTTGAATAAATACTGAAGACTCTTGTCGTCTATGAACACGTCCACATGGACCCCAAAAGATTATGCCGTCAGATCTTCAATGCAAACACAACCACCACGAGTTCCAAATCATGCGTCAGGTAATTCTTCTCGTGATTCTTGAGCTGTCTTGAAGCATAGGCTATTACCTTACCACATTGCATCAATACGTACCCCAAACCAACCCTTGAAGCATCATAATACACCACAAACCCTTTTGTACCTTATGGCAAAGTCAACACTAGCGCCGAAGTCAATCTTGATTTCAATTATTGATAACTCTTTTCGCAAGCATCGGACAACTGAAACTTAACCGCTTTCCGGGTTAGCTTAGTCAATGGGGAGGCGAGGGTAGAGAATCCCTCCACGAACCTCCGATAATATCCAGCCAAACCCAAGAAACTGCGAATCTTTGTTGGGGTCGTTGGCCTAGGAAAATCCTTTAACGCTGCAATATTTTTGGGATCAACCCGAATCTTTCCCTGGAAACAACATGGCCCAAAAAGGTGACTTATTCTAGCCAAAACTCATATTTTTAAAACTTTGCATACAACTAGTGCTGATGAAGAGTCTGCATAACTGCCTTGAGGTGATTTGCATGATCTTCCTGATTAACATTATATTACTTGCTATGACCACGTATGCTTGCATGTGCGTTTGGGACCAACAAGTTTTTGGCGCCGCTACCGGGGAACTTGAATATAAACTACTTTCTAGTTTTTTGCTTTAATTGTTTATTTCATTGAGTCTAACGTCACGTGATTTTTTCTCTAATCTCATGAACTTCTATTGAATGCGTAGGGTCAGAAGCAATGACAGACTTGACGGCTTTGACCCCGAACCTGAGAGAACATTTCACACGAAGTTGCGAGAAGCAAGAGATACATACAATATTCAAGACTTCATCAGATTTCCTGTGAACATTGTAGAGGAACAACACATGGATGTTTAGGAGGTGGCAACGCCTAGTATTGCTAATGTCACCTCCAGCATCGTGAAGACCAGGATCACTGGGCACTTTGAGCTGAAACAGAGCATGATCCAACTACTTCATGCAAACGGGCAGTTTTTGGGTCATCCACACGAGGATCCACAACAGCATATTCTGAACTTCTTGGAGATTAGTGATACTTATATCACTAACGGGGTCACGCCAGATTATGTGAGGCTCACGCTTTTCCCATTCTCTATATTGGGCGAAGAAAAGTGATGGTTGGAGGCAAAACCAGCTAATTCTATTACAACATGGAACGATTTGGCGAGAAAATTTCTGGCAAGGTTCTTCCCTTCAGGAAAGACTGCAAAGATCAGGAGTGAGATAGTCTCCTTTAGATAGAAAACGGGTGAATCTTTAGATTCAGCATGAGAAAGGTTCAAGGGTCTACTCACAGATTTCGNTCAAACGAGGTGCTAGTTCACACTTTCATCGAAGGGCTCCACCCTCAAACAAAAATTGTGGTAAATGCAGCAGCCGGAGGTCAGGTGTTGGAGAAGAATTATGATGAAATATTTGCATTATTGAATAAATTCTCCAAAAGAAATCCAGACTGGAAAGGTGAGATGGGAAGGAATGTGGCTCAAAAGTCACCAGGGGTTCTTGAACTAGATGTTGTCTCAACATTATCAGCTCAGATCTCTACATTGACTAACCAAGTCAATCAGATGAACCTGATCATTAACAAGCAATAGGCCCAGCCAGTGCAACCAGTTCAACAGATTCAGGTTTTTTGTGAAGTTTGTGGAGAGGGTCACATAAGCAATCTATGCCCAGCATATCCAGAGTCTGTATATTTTATGGGTAATGTAAATCGAGTCCAAATAAATCAGTATAGGGATACTTACAATCCCAACTAGAGAAACCACCTAAATTTCTCTTGGGGTGGTAATCAAGCAATCAGAATCAATATCGGCTAACAATCATATAGCTTTGATGAGATTATGAAGAGAATGATGAACAACCAACTTGCTTTCAATCAGAAAATAATGGCTGATCACTAGGCCCAAGCACCAAAATACCAGACCAGTATGAGCTCTTCCTAATGATACTGAGCCTAATCCTAAATCTCAAGTCAATGCAATTACCTTGAGAAATGGAAGAATACTAGAAGAAGCTCCAAGGACAAAGAAGAATACAGCTCATCCTGAAGGAGAATTAGTTCGCAAGCCATTTGAGGGGAATGAGAAAGAAGATAAAGGACCCGAGCCAGTAATTGAATCAAGGCCATCACCTCCGTTTCCACAGATACTAAAGAGGCAAAAAGATGATGCTAAGTACAAGAGATTCCTATATATGTTGAGCCAAGTGAGTGTGAATTTTCCTTTGCTGGAAATTTTGCAAGAAGTGCCTAAGTATGCGAGGTATCTCAGTGATATTGTCGCAAATAATCGAAGACATGCAGAGTTCGAAACAATTGCACTTACTGAAGAGTGTAGTGCCAGAGTTCAGAGTAAACTTCCTCCTAAGTTGAAGGATCCTGGGGGCTCCACAATTCCTTTATCTCTTGGAAAACAAGAAATTGGTAGGGCTCTGTGTGATTTAGGGGCTAGTATAAATTTTATGCCATCTTCTTTGTTCAAGAAACTCGGATTGGGGGTTCTTAGATAGACCACAATCACGTTACATTTAGCAGATAGGTTTCTAATTATGCTGGAAGGAATTATTGAGGATGTGCTAGTTCGAGCGGGAAAGTTTATTCTTCCCGCTGATTTTATTCTTCTTGATTACGAGGCAGATAGGGAAGTGCCCATTATTTTGGGGCGACCATTCTTTGCTACTGGTGGAGCAATTATTGATGTGAAGGTAGGGAAGTTAAAAATGAGAGTTGACAATGAAGAGGTCATTTTTAATGTGTACAAGGAACTTAAACTCCCAAAGCATTATGAGGATCTATGCATGATTATTGTGGTCGACGTGAAAGGGATAGAGCAGAGTCCTTATGTGAATGGTAGTGATCTAGAGGAGGTGATGTTGCAAGCTGAGGGTGTAAAGATAATTGAGAAAAGAACCAGAGATTAAAAAGGAGACCCGTTAAGAGCGTGCAAAAAGGCTAGGCTTCATGGGAGAAAGAAAAAGAGAAAGCGCCCAACTTGAGCAGAGTAGCAGAGTCGTGCTGCGACGTTAAATCAGGCGCTTGTTGGGAGGCAACCCATCATGTATATCTATTCTGTTTATAATTAAATAATTTTTTTTTAGTGTCAATTTTGTGTTGTTTTTATTTTGCAGAGTAGGGGAAGTCTGAGTACCCAAAAGTTGAAGTCGAGGGGAATGTTTGAGCTTAACTGTGGGGTCATCCCGACTCTAAAGATTAAGAATCATGTTCGGGCTATGACCGAGAGGGTCTCAGGGAGTATTTCTCACCCTTGTTTAATGTTTTTCTTTGTGATCATGCATCAAGGACTATGCATAACATAAGTGTGGGGTGGGGAAATTACTTTATGAAGTGAAGTGTAATTGTATAAAATTATTGTTTTAGTTTTAGAAAAATCTCGGATCTTTCCCAACGACGGACAGGTTGGACAATTTTTTTGAGGGATAAAGTCCGATTTAAAAACACCAAAAAGATTTATTTTTTTTTTTGGATAGTTAGGTAGTATCCCTTGGTTTTTCTTTGGGCATCGGTTCTTTTCCAAGGGTGTAACTTTAACCGGGTACTTTAAATTATTGTTGTTTTTTTAATAGTTAGGAAGAAACTGAGTAACTTAGAAATACCCTAAGACATGTTTGATGCCAGCATATTAGGTTATGACATACATTCAACTTTCCCTTATATTTGGCTTGACATTTGATTCCCGAGTAAAAATGAATAGCCTATTTTGTGACGCCTTGGCTCAGTTGTTTGACTTGTATGATACATAGTGTGATATTGCTTAATTCTCTCAATTTTATGTGCTTGCTTGAATTGAGTGTTGAATAAAACCGTTGTGATTGAGTCATGTGCAATGTGTGAGTGAGGTTTAGTGATTGTCTATACTATCTTGTGTAGTCTAGAACTTGCCCTGTGTGTTAATCGAAGCGAAATTGTAGGTTATGCTAGTATAGGAGATGACGTAGGCATTTTCTTGCTTGATCATGGATGTTCTTGTCACATGAAGATTAAAAATTTCCATTGCTAGCCCCTTTGAGCCTTTAGACTTTTTCGTTGGTACCCACATTACAAGTCGTACCCCTATTTTATTCATAAATTGAGATTTTTTGCACCTTTTCCTCCTAAGGCACTTAGTCACTAAAAGAAGTAAGGTGAGATATTGGGGATTAAATTTTGAGTGGAGCCATGGAAAGACTTGTTAGTGCACTAAAAATTGTATTCAAGAGTCACTAGCCATTGAATCTTCATGTATGGAGTGTGTGTAGGAAAGAAAGGAAAAAAATGATAGTAAAGGTATCTACAAAAAGATACACTCCTCCAAATTTTTACTAATTTGAGCTAGTGAAAATATAGAAGTGCTTAATTAAAAAAAGGCTATGTTGATTATGAATTGTGGCAAGAGAATTTGTTGAGAAGAATATGTGTTGAGTTGTGAAGGTAGTGTATTAAAGTGCTTAGGAGGGTTAGTCACTATTCCTAAATATATCCTACTCCCTTAGCCTACATTACAACCTTAGAAGTCCTAATTGATCCTAGACTTGGCTAACTTGAATTAGTGGAGATCTACACTAGGGGCAAGCTTATGGTACGACCACGGGATGAATATGCATTCTTTGTGAGAGTGAGTGAATTTGTTCAATTGTGTGATGTCCATAAATAATGTTCAAAAGAATATTTGAATGGGTGGACTAGTTATATTCACTCTTTTGTTCTTGGTGAGGGCACACGATCTCATGAATTATTGGTAATGTTGTAACTTTCTTGTTGGGTAGGTGCGTGAATTGAGAGGGTTTAGTAGTTGCAAGTCGACTCTTGACGTTGGGTGGTTGCATTAGGTTGTTGGTATGATTGATTAAATTGTAACTTGGGTATGTTTAAAGAAGGGAAAGAATGTCAAATTTTGTATGTTCATACTTGATTGCCAATATCGATCATACTTAATGGGTAATGTGTGTGATTGAAAAGTAAAATACTCCTTGTTAATGAAATGTGTACGTGTTGAAGGGTAATAGATTGTCCCATTGCTCGAGGACGAGCAAGAGTCTAATTGTGGGGTGTTGATGTGTGGCTAGAATTCATGGTTTTAAGCATTATGTACCTTACATTTTATGTTCATTTGTGATAAAAATACATGTCATATGTGCATAATGGAGTCTATTTAATGTGTAGGTGAATTGGACATGGAAGCCGAGCTAAATGGATGCATAAACATAAAAAAATACGCGCAAGAGTTGCAAAGGAGTGACCCGAGCTATAGTCGGGCGTTAGAGCCCTAAAGCCTGGCATGACCAGGCGTTAGCTGGGCGTTAGAGCCCTAACGCCAGGCATGCGGTGGCTATAGCTGGGCGTTTGAGGCTTAACGCCTGGGTCCCTGGTCCGGTCAAATCCGAGTTTTGAAGGTTTTAAGTGTTTCCCGGTTTGAATAGAAGTCTCCTACACGTTTAGTTTTTGTCCCAAACATATAAATATACCCAAAAATACAACTTTGAGGGGGGATGCCATTTTTGGAGAGAAGATACACACAGGACCATTGAGGAAGCAAGGCATTATCAATTTTCTTCATATTTTTCTAGTATTTACAATTCATTCAAAACTTATGCAATTGTGATTTTAGCATGAGTGGCTAAACACCCATTGTTCTGGGGTTTTTGTTTCGCCATTAATATTGTTATTCGACATTAATTTAACCTTGATTATAGTTCACTCAATATATGGTTGTTTCTTCAATTCGGTGTTTAATTGCTTAATTGTTTGGCAAGAAATTTGGTTCTATATACTATCTATGTTATGCTTGGGAAAGCCGTATATAGATTAGAGGAGAATTGAAGAGAGCATGATCTTAACCCTTCAGGGGAGCGGATTTTTGGTTAGGATAGGAATATACCTAGTCACCGTGCTTAATTAAACACCATAATCTTAATGCGTTCTAATAGATTAATCTCATTGGAATATAGGCTTAATATATTGAGAATAGGCGAGTAGTACTTCGGGAGAAGGCTATGAGAGCAATTATCAATNATAGATTAATTTCATAGGAATATAGGCGTTAATCTATTGAGAATAGGCGAGTAGTGCTTCGGGAGAAGGCTATGAGAGCAATTATCGATTAATTAGCAACCATGAGTGAATTATATGAAAGGGAGAGTTAATTAGAATGCAATACGAGTGGTGAATTGATCACAACCCTGGAATATTTGTCTCTACTGAATACACACAACAATATTCTTGTCACTTGATAATTAGTAAGTTCATAGAATCGTAGTATAAAATAGTTACATTCCTGGATTGTATTTTGGCTTGATTAAATAACAATTAGAGTGATTTGGAAAGTAGTTTACACAAGTCCTTGTGGGTTCGAAATTAGATTTAACATTATATTACTTGCTACGACCATGTATACTTGTGTGCATTTGGGACAAACACATACTCCTTCAGGGTAAGGGTTACCTGACGCTCGAGATTGCCTTCATGGTTCCGACTTCGATTCATCTCCGTCCGAAGATATATCAACTCTTTTGTCATCTTATTTCAAAGAAGCTTGAGAGATTTTTCTTTACCCAAAACTTCCCGCAACCTGGTCTCATGGCGAAGCAGCTCCAGCTTGAGTTTATCAAAAACCGATAGAAGAGGAACTTCAATTCAAAAAATGAAGATTCATAGCTAACAAACCAGCAAGGCCGATCAGAACTCACCTCGGAGCAGAACTGCTGAGCCTCCTCAAAAGTTTAACATGCATCTACTGGCATGGCCCCATCGGCCCCAGTTGGACCTCTCTCAATAGGGGCATGCCCACTCGAAACCTCACGCGGTTTGGGCGGCCCCTGGTTCTGAGCGTACCTCGAAGTACCTTCGAGGGATGAAGCAGATAATAGTGGAGGACTTTTGCTATTCCCCTCTCGAGGAACCTTTTCTTCAAAGTTAGAGGTATCAGGCCTATTAGAATCGGCAACCTCGGAAGGGCCCTAACTCGAGCTGTAGACAAAGAATCACCCCCCGAGAAGAGCTGGTGTCCACAGAATGAAAAACGTATATAAATCTCTCCTCAGAAATGATATCTCCTTTATGTCTCTGAGAAGGCCTCGCTTCATCAAGGAGGCCCTTGTCTGCAGAGGATCTTCTTCTCTTATTATCCTCCTCCGAGCCTTCCATCTTCTTGAAGGGGCACAGTCTCATTTCAAAAAACCCACCAACACCTGTGGTGGCAAAGTTAGTATATACAAAAGAAAATATTCATCAAAAGGGCAACCACGCAGCTCGTACCATGGTGCTTTGCTTCCCATCTGCCCTTTGACAGATCACGCCACTTACGTTCATCGTATGTTGAGGATCCTGCCAGCCTACGAGTCTAGTTCGCAAGATCGGGGACCTCCCCGGGCACCCATAGGAAAAAAAAGTAACGCTCTTAAAAATTGGTGAAAGAAAGAGACACTTAGGTACGACGCGGAACTTACGTTTGAAGTTCTATTTTTCAGGAAATGGCAGGAACTCCGCTGGAATGATATCGACGTCCTCACTCGAACAAACCAACTTATACATCTTCCATTTCGGTCCTCATCATCGCTGGCAATGAAAGGCCTGGTGGACCGGCGTTGTAATAGACTCGACAATGCTGAGGCTGATATAGTCTAATGAGATGGCTGAGAGTGAACTCGAGCTCAGCCTTTTTGGTGAAATACCTCATCATCAGCACTATCTTCCAAAAGGACGGATGAATCTGCGCCAGGGTGACTCGGTACCTTTTGTAGAATTAAAGCATGAGTCGGTCGCTGAGGCCTAATGTAAATAGGTATGTATACACGTTCTAGTATCCCTCTACATTAGTTATGACGCTCTCTTCTCGAGATGGTATATGGAGCATCACATTTTCCCCCAGCCACAGTCTCTCCTCACGACCTCGAGGTGGTTCTCTTCTATGGATCGGACGAACCTCGAAGCATATTCTCGATGGATCGGGGAATCGAAGGGTTTCTCTAATGCGAAGTCTTTCTTCGGAGAAAATCAGTACGAAGTCAACTCACTATATGTCGGCGGTATACTACCGGCCAAGCTAGGAGCAGAGGAAGAATTTCCCTCTTCTTAGTGAGCAGATTCGGGCGCGGCACCCATAACTACTCAAGCATAGATAAGTAGGAAGATATAAAAGCAGTTTTCGCAAAAATGGCAAAGGGATGAGAAAGTTGAAAGGAAAGATAAGTTTTATAAAAATATAGGAGTTAGAATTAGGAAGGAGCAAGAATATATATATATATATATATATATATATATACAGAATGAAAAGTGGAAACCCAACTACTTTGAAGGACATTCAATTGCTGACAGAGTCATCATAACGTTTGGGGAAGTGTACCGGTGGAGCCACCTTCATGGTCACGTCACATAAATGATACCGTCATACGGCATTCGAGGGATCAAAGCTTAAATGCCAACCTAGCCTCGAGAAGGCGTCCATTCTCGAGGGGACGTACTATTGCAAGTGCGAGTTTCGAGGAGCTAAGGATGGAGGCATAAAGTTAATTGGCGCGTAAACATTACGAGGAAAAGTTTGATATGTGGCAAGAGATATTTTATTTCAAAAAATATATCTATAGAGGTGCTTTTTTTTACATACAAAAAATTCTCTCGAAGGGTCCCATATGCAGAAAGAAAAGAAAGCAAAATAAACAGGAGAGTCTACTCTTCGCCTTCGCTGTTGTCCGAGCTGCTTTCAGAGTTCTCGTCCCACTCGGCAGAAAGAGCTCTCGTCCGAGCTGCTTTCAGAGCTCTCGTCCAAGCTACTTTCAGACCTCTCTTCCGAGCTTCTTTTACACCTCTCTTCCGAGCAAGGCTCTGCCTTCTTGGATCTCGGTAGAAAGATCAATGCCCTTTGCACTCATTTCCTTGAGGGCTTGTCTCCTGGCTTCAATACGGGCATAAGCAACTGCCCGAGCTAGATTTAGCTTGGCCTTCTCAGATATCTCCTTGGCCCGATCATTCGCTGCAGCAGCATCTCTCTTATATGATGAGACATATTCAGTGGCCTCAGACTTGGCAGCAGGTAGTGAAACAACCTCCTCCTGAGCACCTCGGAGAAGGTCTTGCACCAAGGATAGCTTCCCCCGAAGCGCCTCCCTCTCCGAAGTCCCGACATCATTCAGCCGAGCCAACACTATAATTTTGGCACCCTGGTCGCAACCTCCTCTCGAAGCCGCTCCACCAGGGCGTCCTTCTATTTAATCGAAAAAGCAAAAAATAAGTCGGTTAGCACAAGACATTGCAACTAAGGTAAAAGTACGGTACCAGCATACCTGCTCGGTGAGGTCGGCCCTCTCCCGAAGTGCTCTCTTCGAGTTTGCCAGGAGGTTGGTCAGTTCCTCCTTCTTTCGAGCACAAAGGGCCTCCAGCTCGACAGACTCCAACATGAGCTTCTCAAGCTCCTGTCCATGATGAGTCAACTCATCTTTCATTTTGGAGAAGGCTTCATCATACAGCTTCTTGACATGCAGCACAAAAAAGGGGAAATCAGAAAACACAACTAGAAGTTCTAAAAATAGCATATTACTTCTCAAAAGTCACCTGCTTTTGGAGACTCTTAGCTTCCTCGAGAGCAACTGGGAATCAACGTCGGTATCCTCGTCAACCCCCTTGAAGTAGTATCTGAATGCATCATCCTCTCCACGTGAGGTCTCTAGACCAGGAACACCCCTAACTTGAGCGTCCGGTATCTCCCCCGAAGAAAACAACGGGCCTGAGTGAAATCCCCCGGCGGCATCAGCCTCTATCGAGTTTTCTTCCCGACCATGGAAAGCTTCATTAGAAAGCCCTTCGAGCTCCTCACCACGGACTGTGCCATGTCCGATGAGCATTTCGGGGACTGCGCTCAAACCCTCCTCAAGGGTCTCCTCTACGCACGACAGGTCCGCATCGGCCGCCTCTAGCTCAACAAACAAGCGCCCATCAACTCTCGAAGCATCAGTACTTCGTTTGGACCTTTGTACCAAAGGGAAAGCATCGTCACTTTCTTCCTCAGTCCGCAGGCTCTCAGTGGCCGTTGAGGACAAGACTGTGGCATCTATTTTGGGCTTCTGAGCCTTTGTCCTTTTTGATTTTGGAGACTCCGCCGAGGCCTCCTTCTTGCAAAGAAAAACATCATCATCAAAAGTTCTTGCAAAGAAGGAGAAAACAAATGGAAACAAGAGCATACCATGGTTCTTTTCCTGCCACCTTGTCTTAGCTAGCTCTTGCCATACACGTTTGTTGTATGGGAAGGCGGAGTCCAAAAGCCTGATCCACCCCAAAAGATCTTGGGCCGCGTCGGGGAACCAAACAGTGGCTACATAGTCAAAAGAAAGAATATTCAATACTGGTAGAAAGAAAAAAGAGGCGGTAAAGCATAATTAACATGGGGGTACATAAGTTTCATATTCCACTCCACTGGGAATGGCAGTCTATCGGCGGGGATGACGTTCGAAGTTGTGAATCTGAAGAATCAGCTCATCCATCCCCGATCCTTATCCTCATCAATACAGGTGAGGAACGCCTTGGTGGATCGGCAATGCAGTTTAATTAGGCCCCCGTGAAAGAGGCGAGGGTTGTACAGTCTAATCAGATGGTCAAGGGTAAAAGTCATTCCCTCGACTATGTTGGCAATATGATGGAACATGTATATTATCCTCCAAAAAAGAAGGATAGATCTGATCGAGTGTCACTCGGTACTGATGGAAACAACAAGAATCACCAGGTCAATCGGCGGGGAAGAAGAATCAACGGGACCTAAAGTGTAGGGGTATGTACATACGCTGAGGAAGCCAGCCTTGTATGTGACTATGCTTTCATCAGCCGTAGGAATCTCTACTCAGGCTACCTCCCCCCAGCAGCAGTCAAGTTTCACCCTCTCTATGTCGGATACTACACTTATGTATCGGGGCATGGGCTCGCATCGGCTTGGTGTAGAAGGGGTTTTTTCTATTGTGAAGTCAGAAATGGTGTCGAAAGGGCCTGGGAAGCATTGTTCGATGGTAAGCGGAATTTTGGACTAGCTCTTGGACGGAGGTGACGAAGTTTTGGCCATGATAATAATCGAATTTTGAAATGAGAAGACGAGGGAACTTACACTGGTAGAAGAGAGGAATGGAAGACACTTAGCTAAATTTGAAGGTTTGGAGAATATGAAGAAGATGAAAAACTATGAAAAGGCAAGAGATTGTGGTATTTATAGAGGCCCTTTGGGCATGCTTGAAACGGAAGGGCCGAAATCGTGATGGTTCATGGGCTTCTCAAGAATTGTGTTTGACAGTGACCTATACGCAGATCTTTATGTCGCATCATTTAATGCTCTGAAGGGACTAACGTTATAGTAGGAGCATCAAAAAGGCAAAATTCAAGATCGTTTCTTATATCTTCATTTTAAGAAATGCGGGGACTATCTGTATACGACTAAAATTGAAGAGCCCGATTTTACGGTCACTACAGCACTCAGAAGGCTCGAAGGATCGAGTTTTGGCATCGAGAGGTCATATCAGAGGCTTTTGTCTTCGAGTCAACGCAAATTAAAGATCACCGTGGAAAGGCGGGAGTCCCCCGAGGGGCACATGGTTAAAGCTGACAAAGTATACAAAATAGTACAAGCCCGTACCATGGCTTTAAAGGGTTTAACCAGCCATATCTCTTTGCATTAATTACACATGTACTATGTTGGGATTCCCGTCATATATAAAGGGGACCCTTGTCACCTTGTAAGACACATGATACTCAATATACAAGAACAAGAACATCCTCTGCTCTTTAACTAAAAACATTCTCTACAATTGCTTCATTAATTTATTGGTTCTCATCTATTGTGTTCTTGAGTTGTTATTCATTTATTACTTGTTATTGATCATAAATAGGCCACTCTTAAGGCCTTCAGCAATGTTATATCATTATCGATAGCCCACTGTCAATGTTCTAAAGCTCGACCTCGAGGCCTTTACCGACCACCCTCGAGATTGATCTATCCGCTGCTCGGTTTGCATAATCCTGTTTCCTTTTGTACTTATTTCGTTTCCTCACTTTACATTCAGTATCTACTACCTATTAAAATGTCATGCCCAGAACCTGGGGGCGAGACCGGTACCAGGTGCCTCACCTAACCTTGCGTACCAACTTGCGACTAAGGAACTCTGAACATGTGATGTTATACTTTGGCTATGGGCCAAATTGCAAGACAGTTGTGAATGCTCACTAAATATCAATATAAAGCTGGGTCGGCAAGGCCGTCATAATTACTGCAGCTGATAAATCAACCAATTATACATACAGGGCCAATAAACCCAACATATTACACTAAATCACAAGATATGTCTACAAGCCTCTAGTGGTGGATATACTGTGATCGAAACTGCTCCCTTACCTGCACATACCATATATACATATATACACAAGATGTAGATAAAGCTCTAGACCTGGAATATCTGAAAAGCATGGAGCTTACCGATCAAGCTGAACTCAGGAAAAACTTAATGAGGAGGTCTACCCACCTGTTTGTCTGAACCTGCACGCATAAAATGCAGCTCCCCCAGAAAAGGGACGTCAGTACGAAATAATGTACTGAGTATGTAAGGCAATATACTGAAAATTGAAACATATATGATAATATAATAACTGCAAGTAACTGGAAGTCAAAGATAATATGAAGATATGCTTACCTGTTGACACTGACTCAATTCTCTCAATATAGTAAGTAAAATAGTTGTCTGGCCCTATAAGGCTCGATCTATATATATAACTGATCTGCCGTAGTAGGCTCACTCATAGGCGCTCGGCCATACTAGGCTATGTATCTCGACCAACTAGGCTCGCTTATCGGTGCTCGGCCATAGTAGGATCGGTATATTACTTACTATCTGATCAGAGGTTGCCCAATAGGGGGCTTCCCATTGATTATAGCTCGATGGTAATGAAAATACTTTAATATTGTATATATAAACTCTATGCTCTCTTGAATGGAAGAAGGAAATACTCAATAATATATGAAGTCCTGATAAGGAGAATATCATAACTTACAAAACTAGGAAACTATATGTAAATTTCGGGACATGAATTTTTCTTTATGCCTCGTTATCAAACTCGTGTAATTATGAGATCATTCTAAATGAAGGAAGGGCTAGCCTTAACATACCTGGAGTAAGGAAAAATATGTATCATGTTCTTGGAAAAGGTTGCACCGTACTCCTTTAGAATCACAAAATTTTACGTTGCTACAATTCTAAAAAAAATTGTTGGACCATTGAATATTTATGTTGCTACAGCCCTAAACCACGTTACTTAATGTATAAAATCTGATTTCGAGTGTCTTTTGAGAAGGAGAAGTTAAAGAGTTATCAAAATTCTCACGTTCTTCAACCTTGATTAAGTTAAAGAGTTATCAAAATGCTCACGTTCTTCAACCTTGATTAAAGTCTTGTTTTGGAAATTCCTGGAATGGAATTGGATGCAAGGAAAATGGCTAACGTTTACTTCTGATTGTGAGGTCTTTGGTATTGAAAATATTAGGAATGAGGTTTAGGATTGATTGTATTGTGATTTTGGGTTTGAAAGATCTTTAGAATTGAAGTGATTTGTGTAACACTTCACGCTATTGAAGTGTTTTGGTAACACATCCTTTTCCCCCCTTCAATAGTGACTAAAAGTCATCTCATTATGAAGTGTCATGCTGCCACGTGGGATGGGGGTGGGAAATTTAATCTTTACCCACTTATTAGTTAATTAGGTAATGTCATGTTACCCGTTAATTAACGAATTACCCGCATAATTAAAAACTTTCTAGAATTACATAAAATTATAATTTTTTTTTGTTAAACTTTATACATTATACTAACATGGTAATATGGTACCTTGTATGGTACTAGTGCATAAATATCGGGGATTATTGCTCGGCCCGTAGTTTATCCCAAATCGACAACCTTCAACGAAACTCATTTTCTTGAATTCGTGCATCATTTTCCTTCATGGAACTTACTTATTTGTTGGTATAAATAGCATAAATATTCTAACATCAAGATAATCTCATCCCCGATTTTATGTCAATTTACTGAAGACGCAACTTTAACGTACGTAAAATGGAAGATGTAACATCCTTCCCCCCTTAGAAAAATTTGTCCTCAATTGTTTTACTAAAAAACCCCTGCACACAGCCAGAAAACATGCTATATATCCCACATTTTGCCTCACAAAGTTGTTTATTATGAATTCGAAAAGTTAAAAATAAGAGCTTACTGGAGAAACTTCTGGCCTAAATAGGGCTGTGCTGAAACATCCCACCTCGAGCCATATCTCCTGTTTGAAATAGTTGGGGGTATTTAGACTTTATTTCTTCCTCCACTTCCCACATCATCCCTTCCACATTTTTTCTTCTCCATAAAACCTTCACAGAGGCTACTCCTTATTCCATAGCTTGCGGATTTGTCTGTCTAGGATGGAAACTAGAATTTCCTCGTATGACAAGTCCTCTATAATCTGTACATCATCCATGGGCACCACTCGGGTAGGATTTACAATGCACTTCCATAAAATAGATACATGAAAAACCGGATGAACAGACTCTAATTCCGAAGGCAATTCTAACTCATAAGCTACTTGGCCCACCCTCCGAATGATCCTATATGACCCAATATACTGTGGGCTAAGTTTTCCTTTCTTTCCAAACCTCATCACACCTTTCATAGGTGACACCTTTAAGAATACCCAGTAATTAACCCCGAACTCTAAATCTCGTCGCCGCACGTCAGAGTATGACCTCTAGTGACTCTGAGCTTTCAACATTCACTCCCGAATAAGCTTTACTTTTTCTATGGCCTGCTGAACCAGGTCCAGCCCATGTAACCCAGATTCTCCAACATAAAACTACCCATATAGGAGATATGCACTTACGCCCATACAAAGACTCATACGGGCCCATTTTGATACTGGATTGGTAACTGTTGTTATATGCAAACTAGATAAGAGGTAGATGTTCATCCCAACTTCTTTTAAAATCCAGCACACATGCTCGTAACATATCCTCGAGCGTCTAAATTGTGTGCTCGGCTTGTCCATTAGTTTATGGATGAAAAGTTGTGCTAAGATTTACCTGAGTCCCTAGACCTTTCTAAAATGACCTCCAAAAATGTGATGTAAACTAGGCCCCACAGTCAGATATAATGGTTACTGGCACTCCGTGTACTCGCACTATCTCTTTAATATATAACTTTGCATAATCTTCTGTTGTATATGTAGATCTGATTGGTAGGAAGTGAGATGATTTTGTGCGCCTATCAACTATCACCCATATTTATGATGAGAACGAGGTAAACCCGTGATGAAGTCCATGTTCATCTCTTCGCATTTCCATTTCGGGATCTCTAAGTCTGCATTAGTCCTACGGGCTTCTGGTGTTCTATCTTCACCTGCTGGCAACTAGGACACTGAGCGACCTACTCAGCAATGTTCTTCTTCATATCTTTCCACCAATACACCTCCTTAATGTCATGATACATCTTCATTGATCCAGGGGGAGTGGAGGACCACAAATAATGTACCTCTGACATAATCCTGTCTCGTACCCCTGCTACATCTGGAACAAACAGATGACCCATGTATCTAAGAACCCCATCTCCTTTGAGTTCTAACAATAGCTTATTCTGTTGCAGAACTCACTCTCTCAACTTGACCAACCCTAGGTCCTCGTACTGCCTCTGCTTTACTTCATCTATGAGAGATGATTTTACAGCATTTTGGAGTGCAACTCCACCACTGCCGGAGTTTTCGTGCAACTCATATGATCTCAAATATTACTTCTAATTTACTTTTCGTTCATTAGCCACGGTAGGTGCAACTTTTGTTTGGACTGCTTCCAATGTTGTTGTGAGGCTGTTGTTACGCGGCCATTTCCTATTTAGGTCGTTGTGCTTACGTTGAAGCCTTCTTCCTTATTTCCTCAACTAGTCTTTCGTTGTAGTACATAGGGAGAACCCTTGACCTTTTGATGTCCCTCCTTGCGTATAATCATCCGTAGTTCCCTACCTCTGTGCCCTTTTGCTTGTAGGGTTACTTCGGAACTGATATTTTTACTGCCTTCTCAGTGGTACTTTCTTTTATCCCCTTAAAACTCATACGGTACCTTTAACTACCCCGACTATTATTTAAATATATCTTAAGTATTATAATGACGTTACTGCGAGACTAAATTCTCCATGTTGGGGTTTACTACATTTATCTTGCATAATCTGCTGATTTGTCGGTAACTTCTTGTCTAGTCATGACTAGGCTATTCCTGAATCAACTACTAACTACTCGTCGTCCCATTCTCATATCCATATTCTGCGTAATCTTTCTTGGGTTATTTCCTTGTCTTAACTTACCTCACGTACTGGCTCCTTATCTATCAATAGCATCCCGGGAAGGAACCCTTACTGCCTTTTCTTGATGTCGTGGTTACATAACGTTCTGGAATCGTAGCATATCTGTAGGATTTGGATAAATGCAATGCCATCCCTTTCTCATTTTTATCGCATTCTTCCTTTATTATTCCATATCCCCCCCCCCCTCCTTTTAGGTGAGTACTAAGACTTGGAGCTACGGCGACCCACCTATAGATGTTTTTCCTCTCCATCTTTAGTGTCTTTTTGTATCATAAATGACCCTTACTCGCCTTGCAGTAATCCTTATGTACCAAAGATAACAAAATTCCTCACTCGCAATGGTAGCACTTAGTGTAACTGGCACACATAGTCTCTTAAGACTAACTTTGCTCACATTGCTTGCTTTAGGGAAGCGTTTTCCTGAAGGACCATACTCTGAATTTGTCATGGATCTTCTCTGTTGTCCATTCTATTACTACCGGAACGCAATCTGAAGTCTCATAATGCTGACTATTATCAAATCACTCCATTCCTAATTCATGTTTAGTTTATCTTGTTCACCGGTCCATATTGATTTCTATTACTCTAGGGTCTAACTTTCCCTTCTGTTAATCACATTAGATTTGCGAACTTATTTCTCGAAATGAGGACGTGACTGTATGGCCTATATCCTTTTGTTGTCTTAAGGCCCATCACCCCTCGTCTATTTCTTCATTTGACTATAGATTATGTAATACTGTCAACTTTTTGACCTACCGTTGTCATCCATGTATCACATCTTACTCTTAATTCTTCATTAGCTCTCTTCTTATTTTCTGCTAACATTTTTGTCTATCACTTTATTATGAAACTTTCAACAAGATGTTATTTCGCTTTTAGGTCTCCTTGTTTCATTCATCGGCACTTCGGGTTGCTCAACCCCCTCGCTCTACCAGGTACGAGAGTCACACTAAGGTACTATATATCCCTTCCAGGATTTCAGTGCCTATATTCGAAATTATTTATCACGCTAGTATTCTCATCTAATTGTAATAATCTAGAGTGCACCACCTAGGTGTCTCACAAGGAGATCTATTAGCACCTTTGTAATATCCTTCGGAAATGTCAACTAATGCAAACCATCCATTCACCATTTTGGGTTACTCAAACCCCAGTCGGATCCTACTATCCTATCTTTTCTCAAACCATGTTCGTTAGCTCCCATAGGGCATGACTGAGATAGGTGTGGCCGATTGTACGTACATCTATTACTGTTTAATATAATTCAAAATGCTTATATCTCCCTTCCTGAATGGTAAATTGTGATAATCTTTATTAATTGGGTACCTTGTACCCTTCTTCACCTTGCTTGTTTTACTTGCTGCAACTTGTGTCTAACTTCCAATTCTGTTATTCCTTTTTACCGTAAGAGTGGATAAGTTTTTTTTCCTAAAATCTCCTTATCAAGAACCATGCACCTTTTAGTGCACGCATGATTTGCTGAAGACCTCGCATTTACTCATCATAAGCAAGATGCAAAATCGAGTTCCTCTAATTCAACGCTTGCACAACTATATCTCTTATTGATCATCTTTCTGAATATAGGCATCGTCTTATTACGAATAAAATAGAAGTTTGGAATTTGAATTCTTATAAGTGAGCTTTACCATACGATCTAGAGTAAGAAGAAAGAGTGATAATCCTAAATGGCCTGTAGTCTTCTGCTTACAAGTGTGGTGCATGACACACCCATAAAGAAGAATCTACTAGACACGGCACCCGGCACCCGGTGCTCTGATACCACTTTTGTCATGCCCTGAACCTGGGGGCGAGATCGGCACCCGGTTCCTCACCTAACCTTACGTACCAACTTGCGACTAAGGAACTCTGAATATGTGATGTCATACTTTATCCATGGGCCAAATTGCAAGACAACTGCGAATGTATAGTAAATATCAATATAAAGCTGGGCAGACAAGGCCGTCGTAATTATTGCAGCTGATAAACTAACCAAATATACATACAGCCTACAAGCCCGACATATTGTACTAAGTGACAGAATATGTCTACAAACCTGTACTGGTTGATATATTGTGATCGAAATAGCTCTCGGACCTGCTCATACCATATATACACAAGATGTACATAAAGCTCTAGACCCGGCAACTCCGAAAGGTATGGAGCTTACCGATCAAGCTGAACTCGGGCAACACTTAATGATGAGGTCTACCCCCTGTCTGTCTGAACCTGCACGTATGAAATGCAGCACCCCCAGAAAAGGGACGTCAGTACGAAATAATGTACTAAGTATGTAAGGCAATATACTGAAAGCTGAAACTAAACTGATCATATAATAATTACAGGTAACTGGAAGTCAAAGATAATATGAAGATATGCTTACCTGCTGACACTGACTCAATTCTCTCAATATTGTAAGTAAAATAGTTGTCTGGACCTATAAGGCTCGGTATATATATATATATATAACTGCTCTGCCGTAGTAGGCTCGCTGATAGGCGCTCGGCCATACTAGGCTCGCTGATAGGCGCTCGGCCATACTAGGCTCTACATCTCGACCAATTAGGCCCGCTCATAGGCACTCGGCCACAATAGGATCAGTATAAAACTTACCATCTGATCGGAGGTTGCCCAATAGGGGCCTACCCATCAATTATAGCTCGATGGTAATGAAAATACTTTAATACTGTATATATAAACTCTCTGTTATTGTGAATGGATTAAGGAAATACTCAATTGAATATGAAGTACCTAAAAGGAGTATATCTTAACTTACAAAACTATGAAAATATACGTAAATTTCAGGACATGAATTTTTTTTTATGCCTCGTTATCAAACTCGTGTAATTACGAGATTATGAAAAATGAAGGAAGGGCTTAGCCTTAACATACTTGGAGTAGGAAAAAATCCGTATGATTTTCTTGGAAAAGGTTACATCGTACTCCTTTAGAATCACAAAATTTTACGTTGCTACAATTCTAAAAATTTTCGTTTGATTGTTGAAGATTTACCTCGCTACAAACCTAAGCCACATTACTTAATGTATAAAATCTCATTTGGAGTGTCTTTTGAGAAGGGAAAGTTGAAGAGTTATCAAAATTCTCACCTTCTCCAACCTTGATTAAAGTCTTGTTTTGGAAATTCTTGGAATGTAATTGAATGCAAGGAAAATGGCTAATATTTACTTCTGATTGTGAGGTCTTTGGTATTCAAAATATTAGGAATAAGGCTTAGTATTGATTGTAGTATGGTTTTGATTTTGAAAGATTTGTGGAATTGGAGTGATTTGGGTAACACTACACGTTATTGAAGTATTTTGGTAACACATCCTTTTGCCACCTATCAAGAGTGACTAAGAGCCATCTCTTTATGAAGTGGCTTGCTGCCACGTGGGATGGGGGTGGAAAATTTAATCTTTATCCAATTATTAGTTGATTAGGTAACGTCCTGTTACTTGGTAATTAATCAATTACCCACATAATTAAAACTTATCTAGATTTACTTAAAATTCTGTTTATTTTTAATACACTTTATACATTATACTAACATGGTCATTTGGTACCTTGTATGGTTGTGACGATCCAGCCGGTCGTTTCGTAAGATTAGCCATGTTTCCCCTATTTCTGCTTTATCATATATTGCTTAGCCTGTTTATGTTGTGTTGGCTTGGATAGTTTTAGTTCGGAGTGGTCGTGGTGAGAACAGAGGCACTTGGCCTCTTAAAGTACCCTAATAGTTGATAAAGTCAACTGAGAGTTGACTTATTGGTAAACTGACACGACCCAAACTGATGGGCCGCGACGGGCACCCGGTGCCTTACTCGACCGAGTATCAACGTAACGTATCTTTCTTATTACATCATCATATACACGTGACATACGAGCCTAATAGACCAACATAATTATTTATAAACACAAAACATAGGCTGACAAAGCCGTACAATATTTCAGGTACACGACATATGTCTACAAGCCTCTAAGAGTACATAAATGTCATAAAGGTCGGAACAGAGTCCGGCCATACCAAACAATACACGTCAAAATCATCCTAACAAAACAAGAAACTCCGAAGCAAATGGAGTGCACCAACGTATTCCGTTGAGCTGGTAGCCTACTTGGAGGTCTCTCGACCTGTCTATCGGGACCTGCAGGCATGAAACGCTGCATCCCCACGAAAAGGGGATGTTAGTACGAATAATGTACCGAGTATGTAAGGCACATAAATAAATACATAAGAGACATGGATGACATATAGAGTACATGACTCAACCTGTAAGTCTGAATAACTTTGTAAATCATAATTTACTTTTAGCGTCATCCATATGTGTATGAATGTCATGTCATGCATAGGTACATGTTTCATAACATCATCAGCCTCTGAGTGCATCCCATCATATAATATCGGCCACTGTGGGCAAAATCATCATCGTATACCAGCTGATCATGTAGTGGTGCGTATATAATGCCATAACCTTTCCCATGTCCCATATACATATACATACATATATATGCGTACATAACGCCGTTTGAATCATATTTCAGCCACTGTGGGCAACATCATCATCATTACCAGTTGATCGGGTGGTGGTGCGTATATAACGCCGTAATCGTTTCCTATATCCCATATATATATATATATATATATATATATATATATATATATATATATGTATGTATATATAATGCCATCTGGTCATGAGTCAATACACATATATGAAATGCATGAAAAGTACGTAATAATCTCAATATTCCTTCCAAATAAACTCTTCCAACTGCGTTTTATTCTGAGACCCATGAACATAATAAAAATTCTCATGGGGAATCAAGAATATAGACACCCCTACTATTTCTATGAATAGAGTAATTTATAGAAACTGTGCATTTGCTCGTTTCTTTAGTATAATTTGGACCATGCCAAAAGAAAGAAGGGATAGCCTTAACATACCTGGAGGTGGAACAACTCCGTATAATTATCCCGTTGGAAACTTTTGTGGATTGAATTTACAACCCAAAAATTAGATTTAAGCTTCTGTATTTTTTTTTAACTTGAGGAACGAAGTTTGGCTTAAATGCCAAATTAATGAAATGAGGAGTGAGGCTTGGGCGCCTGATGATCGTTAAAAATGCTTCTGTCTTTCAGAAAGCAAAACGTAACAAATTTGCTTTTGTCTTTGAAATGAGATTTTCATTTGATAAGACTCAAAGTAACGAATTGATAATTTTGGAGTAAGGCTTTCCATAAAGTCTTGGAAATACTTTAACACTTAAATCTTGACTCATGTAAGCATGAATTAATAACTCACTTTATACAAAAGGAGGTGCTGCCACGTTATCCTTGGGATAATTGATTAAATTTTTGTCCGCTTATTAGATAACTGGGTAATGTCGTGTTACCTGGTAATTAATGAGTTATCCTTATAATTTAAAAATTGTCTCAACTTAATTAAATACTACTATCTTTTAACATACCTTGTACACCTTGCTATTATGGTCATGTGGTGCCTTGTATTGTACTAGTCGATAAATACCGAGTATTTTAGCTCGAGCCATATTTTATCCCAAAATACCAAATTTCAATGAAATTCATTTTCTTCGACTTGCTTCCCCTCTTACCTTCACGAATTTATTCATCACTTAAAATCCTTATAATCTCCAAATAATCTTTTCCTTGGACTGATGTAAATTACCTTACAACAAATTCAACCCACAATACTACAGGGTGCAACATCATCACAATTTAACACTGTGAAGCGTAACATCACCATAGTGTAATACTGCAAAGCATAACATCATCTTAATATAATATTGGAGGGCATAACACCGTCGTAATATAATATTGGGCGACATAATATTTACGTAATATTGCGGGGCGTAACATCATTCCCCCTTTGGAACATTCGTCCTCGAATGTTGATTGATACTCTTATCATATTCGTAACTTATAGCTCTTGTATTCACCTTATTACTCTTCTTGCCATTTTAGCAGTTGCTCTGTGAATAAATCCAAAGGCTAGGGTATTCCCCCCTTTAGTATTTTTGCTCATATCATGACCTGTGGTCGAAATCATCCTAATCTTGCAAGTGTTGTTACCTCCTGCCATGCAACCTGTATGATCCTGGCTGTGTAAGTGCTTTTATGCTATTCCATTTTCCATTTTCCTTTTTCCTTTTAACTTTTAGCCAATATCTAGGCCTTACTTTGTAAATATGTACAACGCTTAATAGGATGCCTTTGTGGGCATCTATAGGTGTACTGAAATTCTTCGCTCAGTACTTTGTAGAACTTGTGAATATGGGTATATCTTATTTCCTCGACCTGGTTATCCATTCGCGTGACTTTACCACATCTATGTAGGTCATACTATACCGTAATTCTTACTTCGATTTATCATTACTGAGGTCTGCAACCAACTCTAGGTTACTCTTCGTTACTCATCATATATGCATAAAGCTATGTCTTTTAACGCTTCTTCATTACTGCTCATTTTAAGACAGATGGCCTAATCTCATCTCGTAATTTGTAACTCGTATCCATCCATTGTCGATTCACCTCGATGTCGATCTACAATTTTCCATTGATAACTTGAAATTTCTCACGTAATACATTGCTACTAGGGCTTATGTTGCATCGAGGAATCTTTCAAATGATTATCCTAATCAACTTAGGGGCAACTGTACTTCAATAATTGTATTTTATAGCATCACAATGTGATTCACCTTACGTGGGTATTTTTAGCCCCTTACAATTCATGCAATCCTCTTTGAGTCATTACTCAATCGAAGGCCCAAACGTCATCTTTTATCTATCACAATTACACCCTCATTCTATTACCGGGGTGGCATCCTAAATGTTATTAGTCTTAGACTCCTTTGAGTTCATTCAGGCTATAGTGAGCTTTGTATAATTTAGAGAAACCATCTGCTCTTCTTGTTTTCATAGGCTTAATCCTGAGGACTTATCCATTTTCGTTACCTTATCGCTCGCCCTTTCTTATCCTTACTCTTGTCTTCTAGAACCTTGTCACTTCAACATACAATGGCTTGCGACCTACACCACTCTATTTATATTATTTGTAACTTTTCAACTTGCTTGCATCACATATTTCCTTATGTCATTCTGGGAAATCAAGCGAGACATCACATCATATCTAACGCTTCTTAATTAGCCTCCTCGATATCTATAAACCATAGGCTATGACATATGCCACTAACTATGCCGCATTCATTCTTGGATATTGAATCCCAGCACTTCTAGCCTTCTATCCAAGGTATGGACTATTAACATATTCTGCCTTTGAGTATCTAGTATGATGTTCACCTTTACCTTACATACCTTAAAATCTCACATTGTATCTTCTATCTCTTTCATGACCTCCCTTCTACATAGGTATAATTCACGTCCATAACTTGAAGCTATATTATAATACTCGCACCTCTGGTACATACACAATCCGGTGGGAGCTTCGTACTGACTTCTTATGAGGCTGGTACTTCTTCTAACTGGCTTTCTTGTAGAGCCATTATAGATTATGATTGTTGTGTTATTTCTCTTGAACATCTGATATTAAGAATGATTCTGTCATGTTCTCCAGCACAACTTCTATAATTTTTCTAGGTCCAATAATCAGACTCTTGATTTACTCAGGTGGTGTAATTCTTTAGTTTCCTCTTCCTTCTGATCAGCCTTTACGTAGGCTTAAGCTATATTCTGATTTGTGGCTCATGGAATCAGTTATTACTTTAGCCTTTCATGGGCGTTATGGAATATCCATGATACAATCTTCTAACAATTCAATCCTTTTTCTATTCCCTGTGCTTAATTGTTTCTTTAAACTTATACCAGAGTCTTCTATGGTCGTATGATTGTCAACAAATATGTTGCCTAGATAATGCTCCAAAATCTTGAGTGTATCCATAGCGTACTAACCCTGGATCTTTGATCAAATAAATCTTTCGTTCCATCTTAGCTTTCTTTCAATGTAAGATATTACTTTTCCTGGTCTTTCTGCCCCCTTGTTGCGTCCATACTTAGCTTATCTTAGTGCCCACACATGCCAGAGTTTTCATACAACTCATATGATCTCGAATATTACTTTTAATTCTTAGTTCCCGTTCATTAGCCACGGTAGGTTCCACTTTCCTTTGGAATGCTTACAATGTTGTTGCGAGATTGTTGTTATACGACCATTATCTCTTTAGGTCGTTGTGCTTAGGTTGAAGCCTTCTTTCTTATCTCCTCAGCTAGTCTTTCGTTGTAGTACTTAGGGAGAACCTTTGACTCTCGTAAAGTTGTGAGCTTATTACGGACCTTTTTGATGTCCTTACTTGCCTATAATCATCCATAGTTGCTTACTTCCATGCCCTTGTGCTTGTATGGTTGCTTCTAAACTGATATTTTGACTGCCTTCCCAGTGGCACGCTCTTTTATCTCCATAACACTCATACTTATCTTTAACTACCCCGACTCTTGTTTGAATATATCTCAAGTATTATAATGATATTCTTCGAGGATGAACTCTCCATGTAGGGTTCACTATGTTTATCTCTCATGATCTGATGACTCGTCTGTAACCTTCTGCTTAGCCATAACTGGGATCTTCCTGACCAATTACTAACTACTCATTGTCCCATTCTTATATCAATATTCCTTGTAATCATTCCTGGGTTATTTCCTTTGTCTTATCTTACGTATCGCATTGGCTCCTTATTTATTAATAACAGCTCGGTCAGGAACCTTTAGTTCCTCTCCTTGACGTCGTGCTTGGTCAATATTCTTGAATTGTAGCGTATCTATAAGATTTGGATAAGTGTCATCTCATTCCTCTTTCATTTATCACATTCTTCCTTTACCATTCCATAGTCACTAGAACCACTTAATTCTAGCTTAATGCCACATTACTCCATATTTCCCCCTTTAGGGATGTACTAAAAACTGAAGCCACGAGGATCTACCTATATATATTTTACCTCTTCATCTTTGGCGTCGTTTCTCAACATCAATGATCTGTACTTGCCTTGCGAAAATTCTTCTATACGAAGGGTGACAAATTCCCTTACTCGTGAGGGTGACACTTAGCGTAACTGGCATATACAGTCTCTTAAGCTTAACTCTTCTCACATTTCTTCCTCTAGGGAAGCGTCTCCCTGAATGACTATTCTCTGAATTCATCGTGAATCTTCTTCTGTGGTCTGTCCTATCATTGCCGGAATGTGATCTGAAATTCTCATGATGCTGACTACTAGCAAATCACTCAGTCCCTAATTCATTTTTAGTTTATCTTGTTTGCCAGTCCATACTGATTTCGGTTACTCTAGGGATTAACTCTCCCCTCTGGTTGTCGCGTTGGAGTTACGAACTTATTTCTCAAAATGAGGATATAACCTTATGGCCTATACTCTTTCGTTGTCTTAAGGCCTGCCACCTCTCGTCTCTTCATTCACTTGACTAGACTGTGTAATACTGTCATTTCTTCTTCTTCTTCTTCATCTTCTTCTTTTTCTACCATCTTTATCCATGTATCATACCTTATTCATAATTCTTCCTTATCACTCCTGTCATTACACTGCTAATATTTCTGCATATCCCCTTTCTTGTGAAAACTTCAACAAGACTATTTCGCTTTTAGCTCTCCTTGCTTCATTCATCGGCTCTCTGGGTTGCTCAACATCATCGCTCTACTAGGGATGAGAGCCACTCTTAAGGTAATATTTATCCCATCCAGGCTTTCAGTTCCTATATTTTGAATGCTAGTATTCACATCTAATCATAATATTCTAGAGTGCACCATCTCGGTGTCTTACAAGAAGATATATTGGCACATTTGTAATACTATTCGGAAATGTCAACTGACGCAAATAATTGACCCATCATATCTTCTTATACTACTTCTGATAACCCCCATATGGCATATTTGGAATGGGTGCGACCAATTTTATATACCTCTGTTACTATTGAATATAACTCAAAAAGCTTATGTTCCTATGCCGGAATTATAAACACTGTTAACCTTTGTTGACTGGGCTCCTCATACCTTTATTTATCTTGCTTCTTTTTATTTTTGAAACTTGTATTTATCTTCTTAATCTCTCATTTTCTTTCATCATAAAGGTGGATAGGCATTCTTGCCTTAAGGCTTCTTATCAAGAGGCTTACACCCTTCAGTACGCACACGATCTTCTAAAGATCTCATATTTAATTTCATAAGCATGATACAAGGTCGAGTTCCTCTAATTCAACACTTTCACAGCTATATCTCTTATCGATCATCTTTCTGAACGTAGGCATTGTCTTATTATGAATAAAAATAGAAGTTCGGGACTTGAATTCTTATAAGTGAGCTCTACCACACGATCTAGAGTAAGAAGAAAGAGTGAAAGTCTTAAATGCCCTGTAGCCTCCTGCTTATAAGTGTGGTGCATGACACACCCATAAACAAGACTTTACTAGACACGGCTTGTAGACTCCCTAGGACAGAACTGCTCTGATACCACTTTTGTCACGAACTAAACCGATGGGCCGCGACTGGCACACGGTACCTTACTCGACCGAGTACCAACGTAACGTATCTTTCTTATTACATCATCATATACACGTGACATAGGAGCCTAATTGGCCAACATAATCATTTATAAACTCAAAACATAGGCCGACAAGGCCGTACAATCTTTCATGTACACGACATATGTCTACAAGCCTCTAAGAGTACATAAATGTTATAAAGGTCGGGATAGAGTCCCACCTACCAAACAATACACGTCTAAATCATACTAACCAAACAAGCAACTCCGAAGCAAATGGAGGGCACCAACGTCTTCCGCTGAACTGATAGCCTACTTGGACGGCTCTCGACCTGTCTATCGAGACTTGCGGGCATGAAACGAAGCATCCCCATGCAAAAGGGACGACAGTACGAATAATGTACCGAGTATTTAAGGCACATAAATAAATACATAAGAGACATGGATGACATATATAGTACATGACTCAACCTGTATGTCTGAATAACTTTGTAAATCATAAATTACTTTTAGCGTCATGCATATGCGTATGGATGTCATGTCGTGCATATGTACATGTTTCATAACATCATCAGCCTCTGAGAGCATCCCATCATATCATATTGGCCACTATGGGCAAAATCATCATCGTATACCAACTGATCAGGTGGTGGTGCGTATATAACGCCATAACCTTTCCCACATCCCATATACATATACATACATATATATGCGTATATAATGTTGTTTCAATCATATATATATATATATATATATATATATAGATACATATATACGCGTATATAACGCCGTTTGAATCATATTTCAGCCACTGTGGGCAACATCATCATCATATACCAGCTGATCAGGTGGTGGTGCGTATATAACGCCGTAACTTTTTCCCATATCCCATATATATATATTTACATATATACGCATATATAATGCCATCTGGTCATGGGTCAATGCACATGTATGAAATGCATGAAAGTACGTAATAATCTCCGTATTCCTTCCGGATAAACTCTGCCAACTGCGTATTATTCCGAGACCCATGAACAGAACATAATAAAGATTCTCATGGGGAATCAAGAATATAGACACCCCTACTATTTCTATTTATAGAGTAATTTATAGAAACTATGTATTTGCTCGTTTGTTTAGTATAATTTAGACCATTCCAAAAGAAAGAAGGGATAACCTTAACATACCTAGAGTAGGAACAACTCCGTATAATTATCCCGTTGGAAACATTCATGGATTTAATTTAGAACCCAATAATTGGATTTAAGCTTCTGAGTTTTTTTTTTTTTTTTGAACTTGAGGAACGAAGTTTGGCTTAAATGCCAAATTAATAAATTGAGGAGTGAGGCTTGGACGCCTGATGAGCATTAAAAATGCTCCTGCCTTTCATAAAGCAAAACATAACAAATTTGCTTTTGTATTTGAAATGAGATTTTGATTTGATAAGACTTAAATTAAAGAATTGGTAATTTTGGAGTAAGGCTTGCCATAAAGTCTTGGAAAGACTTTAATACTTAACTCTTGACACATGTAAGCATGAATTAATGACACACTTTATACAAAATGAGGGGCTTCCATGTTCCCTCTTGGGATAATTGATTAAATTTTTGTCTGCTTATTAGTTAACTGGGTAATGTCCTATTACCCGGTAATTAATCAATTACCCGTATTATTTAAAAATTGTCTCAACTTAATTAAATACTACTCTCTTTTAACATACCTTGTACACCTTACAACTATGGTCATGTGGTAGCTTGTATGGTATTAGTCTATAACTACCGAGTATTTTAGCTCAAGCCGTATTTTATCCCAAAATACCAAATTTCAACGAAATTTATTTTCTTCGACTTGCTTCCACTCCTACCTTCACAAATTTATTCATCACTTACAATCCTTATAATCTCCAAATAATCTTTTCCTTGGACTGATGTCAATTACCTTACAACAAATTCAACGCACAATACTACAGGGTGCAATATCATCGCAACTTAACACTGCAAAGCGTAACACCACCATAGTGTAATACTTCAAGGCATAACATCATCATAATATAATACTGCAGGGCATAACATCGTCGTAATATAATACAGCGGGACATAATATTGACGTAATATTGTGGGGCGTAACATAAACGACCTCGGAATGCGGTTTTTATGGCTCAAATAGGTTCGTTAGGTCATTTGGGATTTAAGAGTGTGTTCGGAATGAAGTTTCGATGTCCGGTGTAGAATTAGGCTTGAATTGGCAAAAGTTAGTTTTTGGCGATTTTCGGTCGGTAGTGGAAAACAGGTTATCGAGGTCGGAATGGAATATCGGAAGTTGGAACAGATTCGTAATGTCATATTGGATATGTGTGCAAATTTTTAGGTCAATCATATGTGTTTTGGTTGGTTTCGGCATCATTGACGTTTCGAAGGCTCGACCAAGTTTGAATGATGCTATAGGGTGTGTTGGTTTGTTTGTTTAGGGCCCCGAGGGGCTCGGGATTGATTTCGGATGGTTGGCGGAGGTTTTAACTTGGGAAATTCCAGCAAATGGCTGCTGGTGTTAAGCTGCTGGTGTGGCCGCACCTGCGGATGGGCAGCCGCAGGTGCGATGGTCCATGCGCAGGTGCAAAAATAGGCTAGGCGAAGAATTGGCCGCACCTGCGAAGCCGCATGTGTGAGTAAGGGACTGTTTGTGGGTTTCCGCAGGTGGGAATCTGGGATCGCAGGTGCAGGTCTGCAGGTGCGAGGGAAGTTCCGCAGGTGCAGATTAACTGGGGAGAACAGTATAAAAGAATGCCTCCGCGAAATTTTGGTTATTCTTCCATTGTTGCATGCGGGTGGAGCTTATTTGAGAGCAAATTGAAGAAGGTGTTCGAGGGTCTTCCGTGGAGGTAAGTTCCCGGGTATTATAACTCGTTTCTATGCTATTTTGATTCGGAATAGGCTTGTAATTTGAAGAATTAAAGTGGAAAAAGTTGGGGAAAATGGGGAGGAAGATTGGAAATTCTTTTGGAAATTTGGGTATGCAATTATGGTCCGATTGTGGTGTTCTTGATATGTGTAGAATCGTGGGAGGACGAGATTTCTACTGATGTAAATTTTATTTAATTTTGAGACGTGGGCCTGGGGCTCAGATTTGGCCGAATTTCGAGAATTGTGTTAAAATTTATATCTTTCGATTGGGTTTTTGTTCCGTTAGCGTGTTTTAATGATGTTAATCTGATTTTGGTTAGATTCTGACCATTTGGGAGCCAATTCGAGGGGCAAGCGCATCGCAGAGTAGCTTTTGGGTTGTTTTAAGGTAAGTAACGATCATAACTCTAAACATGAGGGTATGATACCCCGTTATTTGATATTGTGCTGATAACTGAGGTGACGCACACGCTAGGTGACGAGCGTGGGGGCGTGCACCGATAAGGATTGTTACTTGTTCCATCCCGTAGCGACTATTAAGCCGCATATTCGATTTGAAACCTTACGATATCCTGTATTTTAGAAATTTATACTTGTATATGGGCTGTGAGCCATGACTAGGGCCTTGTGCCGACCTGTTTAGACCCTTAGGGGTATTTTCCATGATTGGGGCCTTGTGCCGACATGTTTAGACCCTCAGGGGTACTTTTACACTATTCTACCACTATCCTGTTAGTAGATTGTGAACTAAGTCATTGTTTCCTGATTGTTGTTATTTTTACTGTTATCACACTACTTGAAAACTCTGGAAAGTATTTTGGGCTGAGTACCGTAAGTCGAGATAAATTTCCCAAGTGACTTGTGAGGGTGACTGAGTTAGGCCGAGAGCCGAGTATGTAAGGATAATTATGGGACAGGTTGCACGCCGCAGCAATATATATGTTATATATTATATGTGGATCGGGCTACACGCCGCAGAAATATAGAGTATATTTATACGGATCGGGCTGCACACCGCAACAATATATATGTTATACATGGATCGGGTTGCACGCCGCAGCAATATAAATATATATGTATGTATAAACATAGTGGAGCGGGCTGCCCGCTGCAGCAGTTTTGTGTGTTTATGGTGCTTGTTGAGTATAAGTGTTAAGTAAGAGTATGAGATACTGATAGTGGAGTCACGAGTGACCGAGAGGCTTTATTGTGAGTGATATTGTGACCGAGGGGCTTATATTTTATGAAAATGTTGTTTTCCACTCTTCTTTACACTGAGCCTCTGATAATAAATGTTCGATAAAAGTTTTCCAACGAGATTTTGAAATGGAAACTGGAGTTTTTATGAAATATTAGGAATTGTAGATTTCGGACTTGATTTATTCATTTACACTGTTATTCATTATATGGATTTACATGATTTAAATGCTCGTCACTACACTTAAGTTTTTAGTTACATTGATTACTTACTGAGTTGGCGTACTCACGTTACTCCATGCACCTCTATGTGCAGATTCAGGTAGTGGACCATCTCGTTAGTTGATTTCCGGACGGGCTTATAGTTTTCCTAAGATTGAGATAGCTGCTCAGCGTCCCCAGCTCACCTCATCTCCTTCCCTCAGATTATAGTTTCTTTTGGTCTTTTGTACCTCAGACTTTGGTTGTGGCAAGACATCGTTGTACATTGTATTTTTAGTCTTAGATTCTAATGATAGTTGACTCCAAGTTTGTGGGAAGTGTGTATTTGTTTTTATCTCTTTCTGATATTTTTAAAATATGCTAAATATTTGGGAAATTATAGGTCATATTGATAAATCTGAAATGGTTGACTAGCCTAGTTCCATGATAGGCACCATCACGACCGACTTAGGATTTTGGGTTGTGACAAGTTGGTATCTGAGCCTAGGTTACATAGGACTCAATGGTCATGAGCAGGTTTAGTAGAGTCTTACGGATCGGTACTGAGACGTCTGTACTTATCTTCGAGAGGCTATATGAGACCTTGGTTCAGATCTTGACGGTGTGTACCACTCTTGCTCAAGCAGTTGCCGCTACTTCTCAGGCCGGGGGAGGCAGTCAGACTCCAGTTGCCCGGACACCTGAGCAGGCTACTCAGGGCCAGCAGACACCGGGGGCGATTCCAGCCCAGCCGGTTGCTCCAGTTCCGGACTTAGTGATCCCAGTTATGCCAGATGATGAGCAGCGTAGGCTGGAGAGGTTTAGTAGACTACAACCTCCGACATTCGGTGGTGCTGAGGGAGAGGATGCCCAGGGTTTTCTAGATAAGTGTCAGAGGATGCTGCGTACTACTGGGATTTTGGAGACCAGTGGGGTCTCATTTGCTACATTTCCGTTTTCTGGTTCTGCTTTCACTTGGTGGGAGTCTTTTGAGAGGCATAAGCCTATTGGTTCAGCACCCCTTACCTGACAGCAGTTCTCCACTATCTTCTTGGAGAAATATGTACCCTAGTCTCACAAGGAGGAGCAACGCAGGCTTTTTGAGCAGCTGCGTCAGGGAGAGCTATCAGTGATGCAGTATGAGATGTGGTTTTCAGAGTTGACTCGTCATGCTACAGAGTTGGTCCCTACTGACAGGGAGAGGATTAGGAGGTTTATAGATGGCCTTATTTATTAGCTCCGCATTTTCATGACCCGGAAGAGGGTATCAGATGCTACATTTGAGCAGGTTATTGATATTGCTCAAGATATTGAGTCGGTTCGCCGCTAGGAGCGGGTAGACAGGGAAGCCAGGAGGCCTCGTAGATCGGGTGGTTCTAGTGGTGCTCCTTACAGGGGGGCAGTTTCAGCATGGCAGGGGCCGTTCATTCAGGCCTCCTCGATCAGGTCGTCCAGCCTATAGTGGTGCATCTTTGGGGCATGGTCCACGCGGTTTTCAGCCAGGCCATTCTTCATTCGGTGCCCTTCTAGCACGGAGTGCAGCTCGAGCACCATTAGTTCAGGGGTCTTCTATGCATGGTTCTCCTAGTCGCCATTCTAGTGTCAGGGGTTCATTTTAGTCCTAATCTCCAACTCCAAGGAGCTGTTGTGAGTGTGGAGAGTTTGGGCATATGAGGAGGCAGTGTCCTCATCTTCTTGGAGCTCCATCTCAGCTGAGGGGCCAGCGTTCGACTTCAGCTCCCGTTACTTCACCACCCACCCAGGCAGCCAGGGGTGGTAGTCTGTCAGCTAGAGGCCGCCCTAGAGGGGGAGGTCGAGCAGGTGGAGGTCAGGCTCGTATGTATGCCTTTCTAACCAGGCCAGATGCTATGGCCTCCGATGTAGTGATCGCATGTATTGTCTTAGTCTATTGCCGAGATGCTTTGGCTTTATTTGACCCTAGTTCTACGTATACCTATGTTTCTTCATATTTTACCCATTTTCTATATATGCCTCGTGAGTTTTTTGTTACATATGTTCATGTCGATTCCAGTGGGCGATACGGTTGTTGTGGACCGTGTGTATCGGTCGTGTGTGATATCTATTGGGGGTCTAGAGACCTGAGTGAATATATTGTTACTCATCATGGTTGATTTTGATGTGATATTGGGCATGGACTAGTTATCTCTGTGTCATGCCGTTCTTGACTGTCACGCTAAGACCATGACCTTAGCTATGCCCGGATGTATGAGGGTTAAGTGGAGAGATTCTTCTAATTATGTGCCTAGCAGGGTGATTTCCTACCTGAAAGCTCAGCGTATGGTTGAGAAGGGGTTTTTATCGTATCTGGCTTTTGTGAGGGAGGTCAGTGGTGAGATTTACTCTAGTGATTCGGTTCCTGTGGTCCGTGACTTTCCGGACGTGTTTCCCGCAGACTTGCCAGGCATGCCACCTGATATGGATATTGATTTTGGTATTGACCTGGTGCCAGGCACTCAGCCTATTTTTATTCCACCTTATCGCATGGCACCAGCAGAGCTAAAGGAATTAAAGGAGCAGCTTCAGGAACTCCTAGATAAGGGGTTCATTCGGCCTAGTGTGCCACCTTGGGGAGCACCGGTGTTGTTTGTAAAGAAGAAGGACGGTTCTATGCGTACGTGTATTGATTATCGGCATCTGAACATAGTTACTGTGAAGAACCGGTATCCCTTGCCTCGTATTGATGACTTGTTTGATCAATTGTAGGGTGCTAGAGTATTTTCTAAGATTGACTTGCATTTCGGTTATCATCAGTTGAAAATTTGGGGGCTAGACATCCCGAAGACTACTTTCAGGACTAGATATGGTCATTGTGAGTTTCTGGTTATGTCATTCGGGCTGACTAATGCCCCAGCAACCTTTATGCACTTGATGCACATTGTATTCCGGCCTTATTTGGATTTTTTCGTCATCGTGTTCATTGACGATATCTTGGTGTATTCCTAATTTCGGGAGAATCATGAGCAGCATTTGAGAGTTGTGCTTCAGACCTTGAGAGAGAAGAGATTGTATGCAAAATTTTTAAAGTGTGAGTTCTGGCTTGATTCAGTACCATTCTTGGGGCACGTGGTATCCAGTGAGGGTATTCATGTTGAACCGAAGAAGGTAAAGGTGGTGTAGAGTTGGCCTAGACCATCATCAGCTACTGAGATTCGCAGTTTCCTTGGTTTGGCAGGATACTACTGCCGTTTTGTAAAGGGATTTTCATCTATTGCTGCACCTATGACCAGACTGACCCAGAAGGGTGCTTAGTTCAGGTGGAGTGAGAAGTGTGAGGAGAGCTTTCAGAAGCTCAAGTCAGCTTTGACTACAGCTCCGATATTGATTTTGCCTACAGGTTCAGGTTTTTATACAGTTTACTGTGATGCCTCGAGAGTTAGCCTTGGAGAAGTTTTAATGCAGGCCGGTAGGGTGATTGCCTATGCATCCAGACAGTTGAAGGTGTACGAGAAGAATTATCCAGTGCACGATCAGAGGAGGCGGTTGGATCTTCTCAAGGATTATGACCTCACTATCTTATATCATCTGAGGAAGGCCAATGTAGTGGCTGATGCCCTGAGTAAAAGAGCGGAGATTTTGGGGAGTTTAGCCTACCTTCCAGTAGCAGAACGACCTTTAGCACTTGATGTTCAGGCTTTAGCAGGTCAGTTGGTGCGATTGGATCTATCAGAGCCTCTGCGGATGTTCACTTGTGTAGCCTCCAGGTCTTCTCTTTATGACCAGATTAGAGCACGCTAGTATGATGATCCACATTTTCTTGTTCTTCAGGACAGGATCCGTCGCGGTGATGCCAGGGATTTAGTTATTGGTGATGATGGGGTCATGAGGATGCAGGGCCGGATTTGCGTGACCAATGTGGATGGGCTTTGAGATTTGATTCTAGCTGAGGCCCATAGTTCGCGGTATTCCATCCATCCGGGTGCCGCGAAGATGTATCGGGATTTCAGGCAGCATTTTTGGTGGAGGCGGATGAAGAGAGATATTGTCGAGTTTATGGCTCGGTGTCTTAACTGTCAGCAGGTCAAGTATGAGCACCAGAGGCCAGGTGGGATATTTTAGAGATTTGATATTCCGGAGTGGAAGTGGGAGCGGATCACCATGGACTTCGTAGTTGGACTCCCACGTATTTTGAGGAGGTTTGATGCTATATGGTTTATCGTGGATCGGTTGACCAAGTCCGCGCACTTCATTCCTGTTGGTACTAATTATTATTCGGATCGGTTAGCAGAGATTTATATCAGGGAGATTGTCCATTTGCACGGGGTTCCAGTTTCTATCGAGCTGAGCACAGTGTTTCATCCTCAGATCGACGGGCAGTCGGAGCGTACTATTCAGATTCTGGAGGATATGTTGCGTGCATGTGTAATTGATTTTGGGGGTTCATGGGACCCGTTTCTGCCACTCGCGGAGTTGGAATATAATAATGGTTATCAGTCGAGTATCCAGATGGCTCCGTATGAGGATTTATATGGTAGGAGGTACAGATCTCTAGTTTGTTGGTTTGAGCTGGGCGAGGCTAGGCTATTGGGCACGGACTTGGTTCAGGATGCGTTGGGTAAGGCAAAGTTGATTCAGGAATGGCTTCGCATAACGCAGTCTAGGCAGAAGAGCTATGCGGACCGGAAGGTCCGAGATGTGTCTTTCATGGTTGGGGAGAAAGTACTGTTGAAGGTTTCATCCATGAAGGGTGTTATAGATTCGGGAAGAGGGGAAAGCTGAGTCCTCGATTTATTGGGCCTTTTGAGGTGCTTCAGAGGATTGGGGAGGTGGGTTATAGACTTGCCTTGCATCCCAGATTGTCGAGTATTCATCCGGTGTTGCTTGTTTCGATGCTCCAGAAGTATGTTGGTGACCCGTCTCATGTTTTGGACTTCAGCACGGTGCAGCTTGAGGGTGATATGTCATATGAGGTAGAGCTAGTGGCTATTTTGGGTCGTCAGATCAGAAAGCTGAGGTCTAAGGATATAGCTTCAGTGAAGGTTCAGTGGAGAGGATAGCCGGTGGAGGATGCCACATGGGAGACCGAGCGAGAGGTGCAAGACAAATATCCTCACTTATTTGAGACTCCATGTATGTTTCTAGACCCGTTCGAGGACGAACATTTTTTTAAGAGGGAGAGGATGTAACGACCCGGCCGATCATTTCGTGATATTTGTCCTATTTCCCCAAATTCTGCTTTATCATATATTTCTTAGCCTATTTATGTTGTGTTAGGTCGGATGGTTTTGGTTCGGAGTGGTCGTGATGAGAACAGGGGCACTTAGCCTCGTAAAGTAGCCTAATAGTTGAAAAAGTTAACTAAGAGTTGACTTATTGGTAAACGGCCTCGGAATATGGATTTTATGGCTCGGATAGCTTCGTTAGGTGACTTGGGACTTAGGAGTGTGTTCGGAATGAAGTTTCTATGTCCGGTGTAGAATTAAGCTTGAATTGGCGAAAGTTAGTTTTTGGCGATTTCTGGTCGGCAGTGGAAAATAGGCTATCGGGGTCGGAATAGAATTCCGAAAGTTGGAATAGGTTCGTAAGTTCATTTTGGATATGTGCGCAAAATTTCAGGTCAATCGGATGTGTTTTGGTTGGTTTCGGCATCATTGGCGAAATTTAGATGTTTCAAAGTTCATAGGCTTGAATTTGATGTAATTTTGGTGTTTTCGTGTTGTTTTTGGTGTTTCATAGGCTCGACTAAGTTTGAATGATTCTATGGGGTGTGTTGGTATGTTTTTTTGGGGCCCCTAGGGGCTCCGGATTAATTTCCAATTGTTGGCGGAGGTTTGAACTTTGAAAATTGCAGCAAATGGCTATTGGTGTTAAGCTGTTGGTGTGGCCGCACCTGCGGATGGGCAGCTGTAGGTGCGACGCCGCAGGTGCAAAGGTCCATGTGCAAGTGCGATAAGAGGCTAGGCAGGAGGAGTTCGCAGGTGCGAAGGATTGGCCGCACCTGCGAAGCCGCAAGTGCGGAAAAGGGACCGCAAGTGTGAGTAAGGGACTATTAGTGGGTTTCCGCAGGTGCGCACCTGGGACCGCAGGTGCGAGGGAAGGTCCGCAGGTGCGTATTAACTGGGCAGAACAGTATAAAAGAATGCCTCCGTCAAATTTTAGTTATTCTTCCATTGTTGCATGCGGGTGGAGCTTATTTGAGAGCAAATTGAAGAAGGTGTTCGAGGGTCTTCAGTGGAGGTAAGTTCCCGGGCTATAAAACTCGTTTCTAAGCTATTTTGGTTCAGATTAGGCTTGTAATTTGAAGAATTGAAGTGGAAAAACTGGGGGAAATGGGGAGGAAGATTGGAAATTATTTTGGCAATTTGGGTAGGCAATTGTGTCTGATTGTGGTGTTCTTGGTATGTGTAGAATCGTGGGAGGACGAGGTTTCTAGTGATGTAAATTTTATTGAATTCTGAGACGTGGGCCTGGGGCTCAGATTTAGCCAAATTTTGAGAATTGTGTTAAAATTTATATCTTTTGATTGGGTTTTTGTTCCGTTAGCGTGTTTTGATGATGGTAATCTGATTTTGGTTAGATTCGGAGCATTTGGGATCCAATTCGAGGGGCAAGCGCATCGCGAAGTAGCTTTTGGGCTATTTTGAGGTAAGTAACGATTGCTTAGCCTATTTATGTTGTGTTGGGTTAGTTGGTTTGGGTTCGGAGTGGTCATGGTGAGAATTGAGGCAATTAGTCTCCTAAAGTAGCCTAATAGTTGAAAAAGTCAACTAAGCGTTGACTTGTTGGTGAACTATCTCGGAATGCGGATTTTATGGCTCGGATAGCTTCGTTAGGTGATTTGGAACTTAGGAGTGTGTTCGGAATGAAGTTTTGATGTCCGATGTAGAATTAGGCTTGATTTTGGCGAAAGTTAGTTTTTGGCGATTTCCGATCGGCAGTGGAAAATAGGTTATCGGGGTCGGAATAGAATTTCGGAAGTTGGAACAGGTCCTTAATGTCATTTTGGATATGTGTGCAAAATTTCAAGTCAATCGAAGGTGTTTTGGTTGGTTTCGGCGTCGTTGGCGAATGTTGGAAGTTTCAAAGTTCATAGGCTTGAATTCAAAGTAATTCTGGTGTTTTCATGTTGTTTTTGGTATTTCAAAGGCTCATCTAAGTTTAAATAATGCTATGGGGTGTGTTGGTATGTTTGGTTGGGTCCTCGAGGGGATCGGGATTAATTTCGGATGGTTGGCGGAGTTTTGAACTTGGAAAATTGCAGCAAATGGCTGCTTGTGTAAATTTCTGGTGTTGGCCGCACCTGCGGATGGTTAGCCGCAGGTGAGACATCGCAGGTGCGAAAGGCCATGCGCAGGTGCGAAAGGAGGCTAGGCAGGAGAAGTCCGCAGGTGCGAAGAGTTGGCCGCACCTGCGAAGCCGCAGGTGCGGAGAAGAGGTCGCAGGTGCGAGAATTGGTCCGTTAGTGGGATTTTGCAGGTGCACACCTGGGACCGCAGGTGTGGGTCCGCAGGTGCGGAATTGCTGGGCAGAATAGTATAAAAGAAATTTCCTTGAAATTTTAATTATTTCACCATTGTTGCATGCGGTTGGCACTCATTTGAAGGCAATTTGAAGAGAGAATCTGTGGGTCTTCAGTTGAGGTAAGTTCCCGGGTTATTAAAGTCGATTCTATGCTATTTTGTTTGGATTAGGCTTATAAATTGAAGGATTTAAGTAGTAAAAGGTTGGGAAAAATAGGTGGAGGATTTGAAAATTCTTTTGGTGATTTGGGTAGGCATTTATGGTCTGATGTGGTGTTTTTGGTATGTGTAGAATTGTGGGAGGACGGGGTTTCTAGTGATGTAAATTTTATCGAATTCCCAGACGTGGGCCTGGGGCTCGGGTTTGGCCGAATTTTGAGATTTTTGTATAAATTGATAGTTTTCGATTGGGTTGTGTTCCTTTAATATATTGATTATGTTAAACTGGTTTTGGTTAGATTCGGAGCAATCGGGAGCCAATTTGAGGGAAAGAGCATAGCGGACTAGTATTGTTGCCCGGTAGAGGTAAGTAATGGTTATAAATCTTGTCCTGAGAGTATGAAACCCCAGACTTCATATTTCTCACTGATTTTAGAATGCGCACATGTCGGATGACGAGTATGTGGCGCGCACTAATTTTTGGATTGGACTTGGTCCTCTCTGCGAAAACTAAAGAGTTGCGTATTTTACTCAAAACCTTATGTTAAATTGTGTTCTAATGATTATAGAATATTTGGGCTATAAGCCATGTTTGGGGCCTCATGCCGATCTGTTTCGACCCCTTGGGGATTTTTACTGCTATTTTCCTCACTATTTATTGATGATTTCACTATGTCACATTGTTCTTACTATTTTCAAAACTCAGCCTGATTTACACTACTTCGAGACTTAAAAATGATGTTTTAGGTCGAGTACCCCATTTTTCTGATTCGTCCGAGGGGCTTTTGAGAGGTTCTACTGAGTGAGACTGGGGGCCTGATTGTGAGGATATGATACGCCGCGAGGTGGGTTGATATTAGCGCTTAGGCTGAAGGAGCCCCTCCGGAGTCTGTACACACCCCCAGTGAGCGCAGGTACCTACTGAGCGCTAAGTTTTGAGTGCTGAGTGTCGAGTGATGAGTGATTGGGAAGCATGAGTGACCGTGAGGTTGCCCGAGAGGCTGATACTGAGTGGCTGTGAGGTGCTGAGTGATGTCCTGCCCGAGGACGATTTATGATTCATGTTCTTGCCCTAGGGGCTACTTATTATTTATTTCATTTTCATACTAAATCTTTCGTTTTGAAATTGTTAAAAATGGACATTTTTCAAAGGATTTTTCTGAAGTTGGTTTTAAGGCATGATGATTTCATATATCTATGTATATACTATTGGAAAGAAAGGATGTGCATAATGTGAGTTGATGATATTTATTTTTATATGTTTTCTTGCCGCCTAAACTTGATTTATTTTCATTACTACTGAGTTGGCGTACTCACATTACTCCTTGCACCCCTGTGTGCAGATTCAGGTGAAGATACCGAGCATTAACTATCTATTATGTGCGGAGCCGGAGTGCGGGATATAGAGGTAGTTGTTCAGTGTCCGCAGCATCTCTATTTCCCTTCTTGTTGTATCTAGCTATTTATTCGAAGATTTTGTATTATGATAGTATACCCTTTTGGCTTATCTCTCTTAGATGCTCATGACATGTTGGCTCCGAGTTTTGGGGTTGGTTGCACTGATTATTGGCCTAATGTATTTAGTAAACTCTGTATATTTTACGAAATTCTTGAATTTGGTTGGGATTTTGAAAGAAAATGTAAATATGTGATTGTTGGCTAGCCTAGTTCCACGATAGGCACCATCACAGCCGGTTTAGGATTTGGGGTCGTGACAGTTTGGTATCAGAGCCTAGGTTACATAGGACTCAACGGTCATGAAAAAGTTTAGTAGAGTCTTGCGGATCGGTACTGAGAGGTTTGTACTAACCTTCGAAAGGCTGCAGAACTCTTAGGAAACATCTATGTTTCTTGAACTCTTTCGTGCTAATCTATTGATTCTTGAAATCTTAACTTACGTTGCTTCATTCTCTCACAAATGTTGAGGACACGCAATACCGATCAGGGTGACCAGACACCAGCTAGACCAGCGAGAGGTCGAGGCCGTGGTAGAGGTAGGGGCCAGCCCACGCAGCAGTCGGGACAGTACCTCAGGATCCCCCTATCGTTCAGGATCAGGTTCCCGCCGATGATGCTCTAGCGAAACAGGCTCAGGAACCGGCAGTGCCTATTGTTATTTCGGGTCTTCAGGGGACCCTGTCTCAGATATTGACAGTGTGCACTAGTTTGGCTCAGGCAATCGCTTCTTCTACTGCCACCACAGCTCAGGCCACGGGAGGATATCAGACTCCAGTTGCCCGGACACCTGAGCAGGTTGTACGGGGTATTCAGGCACCTGGAGCAGCCCCAGCTCAGCCAGTTGCTCCGGTCCAGGATTATGTGGTCCCTGCTATGCCTGCGGACGAGCAGCGCAGGTTGGAGAAGTTCAGCAGACTTCATTCTCCGACTTTCAACGGTACAGAGGGCGAGGATGACCAGGGGTTTCTAGATAAGTGCTAGAGGATACTACGTACTGCGGGTATTTTGGAGACCGGTGGGGTCTCATTTGTTACATTTCAGTTAACGGGTATTGCCTTTACTTGGTGGAAGTCATTCGAGAGGTGTAGGCCGGTTGGTTCAGCAGCTCTCACCTAGCAGCAGTTCTCCACGATCATTTTGGAGATTCCTCAGTCCCACAGAGCAGCAGCGCAGGCAGTTTGAGCAGTTGCGCCGGGGAGAGTTATCAGTTACTCAGTACGAGATGAGGTTTTCGGAGTTGGCTAGGCATGCTTCTGAGATTGTCCCTACTGATAGGGAGAGGGTGATGAGGTTTGTAGATGCCTTAATTATCATCTCCGGCTATTTATGACTCGGGAGAGAGTATCAGGTGCTTCATTTGAGCAGGTTGTTGACATAGCTCGAGATATTGAGTCGGTTCGCCGCCAGGAGCAAGAGGAGAGGGAGGCCAAGAGGCCTCGTGGATCGGGCAGTTCTAGTGTTGCTCCCTTCAAGGGGCAGTTTCAGTAGGGTGGGGCCGTTCATTCAGGCCTCCTCAGTCAGCCCGCCCAGCATATACTGGTGCATCTTCGGGGCATGGTCCCCATGGTTCTTAGCCAGACCATACTTCATTTGGTGCCCTCCCAGCTCAGAGTGCAGCTCGGGCACCCCCAGTTCAGAGTTCTCATATGCATGAGTCTTCCAATGGCTGTTCTGGTGCCAGGGGTTTCTATCAGTCCCCGCCTCCAGCTCCAAGGAGTTGTTTTGAGTGTGGAGAGTTCGGGCTCATGTGGAGGTAGTGTCTCCGTCGTCCCAGTGGTTCTTCTCAGTAGAGGGGCAAGCCCTCCACTTCAGCTCCAGCTACTTCACTACTCGCCCAGGCAGCCAGGGGTGGTAGTGAGTCAGCCAGAGGCCGCCCCAGAGGGGGAGGTCGAGCGAGGGGAGGTCAGACCCGCATGTATGCATTTCCAGCCAGGCCAGATGCTGTGGATAACATGATCGTAAGTATTGTCTCAGTCCGTTGCCGAGATGCCTTGGCTTTATTTGACCCTGGTTCTACATATTCCTATGTTTCTTCATATTTTGCATGTTTTATGGATATGCCTCGTGAGTCTCTAGTCAGCTATGTTCATGTGTCGACTCCGGTGGGCGATACTGTTATTGTGGACCGTGTGTATCAGTCGTGCATGATATCTATTGGGGGTCTGGAGACCCGAGTGGACCTATTGTTACTCAGCATGGTTGATTTTTATGTGATATTGGGCATGGATTGGTTATGTCCATGTCATGTTATTCTTGATTATCACGCTAAGACCGTGACCTTAGCTATGCCAGGATGTCCGAGGGTTGAGTGGAGAGGCTCTTCTGAGTATATTCCTAGAAGGGTGATTTCCTACCTGAAGGCTCAACGTATGGTTGAGAAAGTGTGTTTATCTTATCTGGCTTTTGTGAAAGATGTCAGTGGTGAGACTCCCGCTATTGATTCGGTTTCTATGGTCTATGATTTTCTGGACGTGTTACCTGCAGACCTGCCAGTCATGCCACCTGACAAGGACATTGATTTTGGTATTGACTTGGTGTCAGACACCCAACCTATTTCTATTCCACCTTATCGTATGGCACCAGCAGAGCTAAAGGAATTGAAGGAGAAATTTCAGGAACTCCTAGATAAGGGGTTCGTTCGGCCTAGTGTGTCACCTTGGGGTGCACCGGTGTTGTTCGTGAAGAAGAAGGATGGATTCATACGTATGTGTATTGACTATCGGCAGCTGAACAGAGTCACGGTGAAGAACCGGTATCCCTTTCCTCGTATAAATGACTTGTTTGACCAGCTTCAGGGAGCTTGAGTGTTCTCCATGATTGACTTGCGTTCCTGTTATTATCAGTTAAAGATTCGAGGGCCAGACATTCCGAAGACTGCTTTCAGGACCAAATATGGTCATTATGAGTTCCTAGTTATGTCATTTGGGCTGACCAATGCCCCAACGACGTTCATGCAATTGATGAACATCGTGTTTAAGCCTTACCTTGATTCTTTCGTCATTGTGTTCATTGATGATATCCTGGTTTATTCTCGTAGTCAGGAAGAACATGCTCAGCATTTGAGAGTTGTGTTACAGAGGTTTAGGGAGGAGAAGCTTTATGCAAAATTCTCCAAGTGTGAGTTTTGGCTTGGTTCACTAGCTTTCTTGAGGCACGTGGTGTCTAGTGAGGGTATTCAGGTTGTTCCGAAGAAGGTAGAGGCAGTGTAGAGTTGTCCCAGACCATCCTCAACTACAGAGATTAGGAGTTTTCTTGGTTTGGCTGGATATTACCGTCACTTTGTGGAGGGATTCTCTTCTATTGCTTCGCCTTTGACCAGATTGACCCAGAAGGGTGCTCCATTCAGATGATCTGATGAGTGTGAGGAGAGCTTTCAGAAGCTCAAGTCAGCATTGACCACAACTCCGGTACTAGTTTTGCCTACTGGTTCGGGTTCTCACACAGTCTATTGTGATGCTTCTAGAGTTGGTTTGGGAGAGGTATTGATGCAGGATGGTAGGGTGATTGCCTACACATCTAGACAGTTGAAGTTGCATGAGAAGAATTATCCAGTGCACGATCTTGAGTTAGCTGCCATTGTTCATGCCTTGAAGATTTGGCGGCATTATTTGTATGGAGTGCAGTATGAGATTTTCACTGATCATCGTAGTTTGCAGTATCTTCTGAGGCAGAAGGACTTGAATTTGCGTCAGAGGAGGTGGTTGGAGCTTTTCAGAGACTATGACCTCACTATCTTATATCATCCGGGGAAGGCCAATGTAGTGGCCGATGCCCTGAGTCGCAGAGCAGAGATTTTGGGGAGTCTAGCCTACCTTACAGTAGCAGAACGGCCATTAGCCCTTGATGTTCAGGCCTTAGCGAGTCAGTTGGTAAGATTGGATCTATCAGAGCCCCCGCGAGTATTGGCTTGTGTAGCCTCTAGGTCTTCTCTTTACGATCAGATAACATCACGCTAGTATGATGATCCACATTTGCTTGTTCTTCAGGACAGGGTCTGATGCGGTGATGCATGGGATGTGGTTATTGGTGATGATGGGGTCATGATGCGTGGCTAGAATTCATGGTTTAACACGTTATATGCCTTACATTTTATGTGCGCTAATGATAAAAATACACTTTTTTGTGCATAATGGAGTCTATTTAATGTGTAGGTCAATTGGAGATGGAAGCCGAGCTAAATGGATGCAAATACGTCGAAAATACGCTCAAGGGACGAAGAGGAGTGCACCGGGCTATAGCCGGGCGTTTGAGCCTTAAGACCAGACCCAGCCTGGTGTTAGCCAGGCGCCAGAGCCCAAACGCCAGCCCCAGCCTGGCGTTATCCAGGTGCCAGGGCCTAAACGCCAGCCCTGGCCAGGTGTTATCCAGGCATTTGGCATGTAACGCCTGGCCCCTGATCCGGTCAAATCCGAGTCTTAAAGAGTTTTAAGTGTTTCCCGGTTGGAATATAAGTCTCCTACACGTTTAGGGTATATCCCAAACATATAAATACACCCAAAAAACACAATTTGAAAAAGGAGGAAACCATTGAAGTGAAGAAAAACCTGTGGATTACCACTTAGTGAAGCGAACATTGATTTTTATAGCTTTTATTCATTATTTTGTATTTCAATTGTGCAAGTTATTTTAGAATTGATTCTTATGAATATGAGTAGCTAATTTTCTTAATCTAGGGCTTTGGTTGAACCCGTTGGGGGATAAAATTATTGTGATATTAATATAGTTTTGATTGGTTGATGAATCTCTATTTGTTCAACTAAGTTCTTGTTGTAGTTGATTGAAGGGCCCTCAAATAGTTGTTCCTATTTATTATTTATATACTTGAGAGAGAGTGCATAGTTAGGTAGTTGTTTGAACAACGTCACTCCCGGAGTATAGACGAAAGTCATAACCGAGGGTTTAGAAGTTGGATTAGAAATAACGATACTTCGGGTGCAATCTAAAGTGAACTGTAATGCAATCTAGCTAGCGTAACTTGAGAGAGTGCGTCTAGTAAATTATCATAATTACTTGAGAGAGATTTATGGTAGATAGAGTGTTCATGATTGATAGAGACAACTAATCAAACTATAAGAAGTATCCGAGAAGGAAGTTCACCGACGGGGGAAACCATAACCTTAGACCTTTATCATAATTGTTTACAACACATTGTTAGTAATTGTTAGTTATTATTATTGTCAGTAGAATTAGTAAAACATCACCAATTTATATTAAAAAGTCTTGAGAGAATTGATTGAGTAAAAGTTGCGTATTCTAAAGACTTGATTGATACGTAAATTCCCTGTGGGATCGACTCTGGGCATAATACCCCGGATTATATTTGCAACGCCCGTTTAGTCTTTTATTAGACATAGTTGAGCGTGATCAGATTTTGGCGCCGTTGCCGGGGAATTAACGGTATTATCAATTGAGTTGGAAGAAATACAAAATTCTGAAATATAGTCAATTTTCTTTAAATTTTCGTTTTTACATTGAAAGTTTAACGTTTTCTAACGTGTTGCAGGTGCATGCCTAGAAACTCATCGAGTACTGGTGAAGTAGTTGAAGCCATATCAGACCCCGAGAAAGATTTCAAGGCCCTAAACCGGACCAACAGGAAAAGCAAACTTCAACCACAAATTGAACTAATTGAAACCGACATAGAAGATCCACACAACCGGAACAATAATGGGGATGATGTGGTAGACCCAGTCGCTCAAATAGGGGCAGAGGCTCCCTTATACTAGTGGGCACAACCCACAACTAAGAATTTGGCCACTGTGATACTAGCCCCACAGATACAGGCCGAGTCCTTCCAGATAACAAATAATATGCTGCACTTATTGCAGAACAAAGGGTTATTCTCAGGGTCATACATCGAAGACCTCCAACAGCATTTGAAAAACTTCCTGTCAATTTGAAAAACACAGAGGCAGCCAAACGTCACTTAGGAGGCAATAAAACTATTGTTGTTTCCATTCTCAGTGACTGGCACTACCCAGACTTGGCTAAACTCACTCCCCATCAATTCCATTACCACATGGGAGGAGTTAGTCAAACTGTTCGTGAACAAGTTTCATCCACCCAACAAGACTGCTCAACAAATTGATGAAATCTTGAGCTTCAGACAGAAACCAGTTGAAACACTGCAAGAGACATGGGAACGATTTAAGGGGATGCAGGTTATCTATCCACATCATGGTACTCCGGATCAAATGTTGGGGCAGTGTTTTATATGTGTTTGGCTGATACTGTTAAAGCAAATGTTGATGCTTCGGCTGGTGGAGCATTCTTGAGCAAAACGTGGAGAGAAACTCAAATCTTACTTGATAAAATGGCACAAAATTCAGGATGCACAACAAGTAATGCACCCATTACTCCTGTAGTTGACTCAGTGCCATTCGATCCATCTAATTCTAATGCAGAGAACGTGGCCACCTTGATTACACATATGAGTATACTTACTAAGAAGGTGGAAGAATCAGGACAAAAGCAGCAAGTACACATCCTAGACACAACCAATGGGGGCTTATGCACATCTTGCATTAGTCAACCACTTGGTAATCACTAGAATGCATAATGCCATCACCCTCCTTATCCAGAAAATATGAATTATGTGTAGAATTATGGAAGACAGAGACAAGGGGGGCAGAACTGGGGTTAGCACGTTCAACCATATAGACCACCCACCAACATCAGAACAATGGAAATATGGGTGTCAGGGGACAACAAGGTAATGCAGCACCGTATCAGAGGCCACAAAGTTATAACCATCAGAATCAACAACAAGCATACTACCCTCCTCAGCATCAACAGGGGGGAAAGCAAGAAGATGGGTTTTCCAGGTTAGAAGCTATGATGCAGCAGGTTATTGGGTCAAATGCCAAAATCAGTGAGAGAGTAGATGTACATGATGCAGCTATTAAAAATATTGAAGTACAGTTGGGCCAGATATCTATGGCACTGAACAATCGTCCTCCTAGAACTTTACGTGCAGATACTCAGGTAAATCCTATGGACCAGGGCCCAAGGCAACTGATGGAAGTGACTCTTCGCAGTGGGAGAGACTTAAACTTGGAACTGGAGAGAGCTCATGAAAGCAGATAGGCCGAGACACTGGTACCCATGGTGATTGAACTTGATGATTCAACAAACTTGACTAAGGTAACAGTGCAACCTACTAAAGGAGAACCCAGTGTACAAAGTGAGACTGAAAAAGAAGTGGAGATAGCCCAGAAGCCGGTAGTTGAGGTGGTGGCTGAGAAAGAAAAGTCCCAAATCACTGGGAAAAAGAGACCGCCAGCTCCATTCCCTCAGAGGCTGGCCAAATACCAAAAGGATGAACAGTACAAAAAGTTCTTGGACATGCTAAAGCAAATACAGGTAAATATCCCATTGATTGATGCGTTGAAGGAAATGCCTGGTTACGCTAAAATGATGAAGGACTTGATGTCCAGAAAAGTTGACTTCCAAGATCTGGCTACTGTCACCCTTACTCAGACTTGTAGTGCGGTGGTGACGCGCCCTATTGCTGAAAAGTTGTCTGACCCAGGGAGTTTCACAATTCCTTGTACCATTGGCAACTTAGCTTTCACCAAAGCTCTATGTGACTTGGGGGCCAGTATTAATCTGATGCCACTGTCCATATATAAAAGACTGGGGAATGGTAGAGCTAGGCCCACCTCCATGCTGCTAGAACTTGCTGATAGGACGGTGGAGAGATCGCCGAGTATTCTGGATGATGTATTGGTGCAAGTGGGGAAATTTTATTTCCTGTTGATTTTGTGATATTAGACTGCAAAGGGGATGAGGAAATTCCCATAATCTTGGGAAGGCCATTTTTGGCCACAGGCAGGCTCTTATCGATTGTGAGACTGGTGAACCTAAGATGAGGCTCAATGATGAAGAAATCACTTTCAACGTGCAGAAGTCTATGAGGCGACCTAGTGAGTTCGCCAACTACTCTCTTATTGATGCTGTGAATGTGATCTCAGAAAAAGATGATGCATTCCTGACTGTTGGGGACCCTTTGGATTAATATTTGATGAATTTAGATGATATGAACGGTGACGAACTAGCAGATTGGGTGTTAGCACTTGATGAAAAAGGGGTATGGCCAAAGGCTCTCGAGTTTGAGTCACTATACGTAGAGGAAAGAGAGAACCCGCCAGCCAGGCCATCTATTGAAGAACCACCCAGGTTGGAACTAAAATTGGAGGATGCTGATGTGGTAGAAAAGATACTAGAGTTAATCAAGGGCATCAATGATACATACTTTGTTGAATCTAGGGTCGTTAGTGTTGAGGATGTTGGTACACACTCCAACCATTGTTTCACATTGTGTTTGGATGATGATATGCAAATAGAGTTATCCGAACCACCTGAGGAGTTGAGGGATAAAGAACAAGATGCCTACATTCTGGAATTCTTCTTGCCAGAAAGTAGGGAGTACACATTTCGTCGAAAGGCCAAGAAGCGCAGATTACTACATTGTTTTATTGGGCCAGGCAGATTTGTTCCACCACCCCAGGAGCATGATCATAGAGCAGATTCAAAACTTGGGATCCAATTTATAAGTTCAAAGTGGAGGCATAAAGTGATTAAAGCATTTGCCCGAAGTAGCATGGAAAGTAAAAACTAATGGAAAGGATGTCGACGCTACGGGAGCAGGGAGTTTCTTGCACCTTACTTTTATTTCTTGTTTTGTCTATATGTGATGCACTGAGGAAACTGCATGATTTAAGTGTGGGGTTTTGTACATATTTGTTGTGTTTTGTTGTGTTTAGTGTGCTTTCTTGTTAGTAGTTTTAGCTTTTCTTGTTGGTAAGTTTTATTTTAAAGTAGAACAAAGCAGAAAAATTTAATTAGAAATATGTGGACTCTTCCGGACGATGGATCTCCTAGACATTTTCTTGAAGGAAGTAAGTCTAACGAAAATACCAAAAAGATTTTTGTTTTAGGTAGTGTAGTAATTCCCCTTGATTTTTCTTTGGACCACGGTTCTTTTCCAAGGGTTTTTAATTGAACCGGGTGTAGGTAATTTTTTTTAAATTTTTAGGAGTAGGAATCACATGGTTCAGGGCTTAATAGTAGCAATATCTCGAAACGTGCTAATGCCTTGAGAATAGTCAGTACCTTGGTTGTGACACTTAGGCTCAATTTTTTGACTCCAGGATAAATACCTTAAATGAGGAATTCTTAAGATTTGCTTAACTGCTTTGACTGGAGTGTCGTGATACATCCAATCTTGAGTGAGTTACGTGCCAAGTGTGTGTGAGGTTTGTATGTTATTCTGTGCATTACATTTGATGTCTAGAACTTGCCCCGTGTGTGTGAAAAGCGAAATAGTAGTTTTATTCAGTCTTGGAAGTGATATAGGCGTTTCTATGTTGAGCCACCTATATATATTTTACCCACCTAATTGTTATGTATCGTAGTTAACCCCGTTGAGCCTATAATCCTATTTCTTTGGCAACAACATCACAAGCCATACCCCTTTTGTTTGAATCGATCATATATTTGAACCTTGTCAACTCTCGTAAGCACTGGAAATGTGATGAAATATGTAAAAAATTAAAGTGTGGGGTGGTAGGTTGGTTTTTGAGGGGAATAATTGAAATAAGGAGAAAGGTGCATTGTTTTGAAAAGTAAGAGTCACTTGAAAAAAAAAGAAAGAAAAAGAAGAAAAAAAAATAGAAAATAAATAGTTGTATTGTTGTGAAAGAAAAATATATATGTGGTGAATCTTAATGTAATTGTGCTTAAAGAATTATCGGGTAATAACGTTGTTGTGAAGGTGGAGTTGGTTTAATATAAGATTGAGGTTGAGCGCTAAAGTATATGTATTAAAATTCTTAGGGAGGTGTAGTCACTCTTATATCCAAATGTATCCTACCCGTCCCGCAGCCAACATTACAACCAAATAAAGTCCTACTTGATCCTAGTCTGAATGAGCTCGATTAGTAGAGTAGTACACTACGGGAAAGCCTATGGTTCATCTTTTGTGGCATATGAATATTATTTCTGAGAGCGAGTGAATTATTTCTATCTTGAGTTCCTAAGTGTTCTTAAATTTTGTTGTGTGTGGAACTGACTCTTATATTTGGTGAGGGCACATGATCCACGAAGGAAAGGTAATATTGTTGACCTCTATGTTAGAGTAGTGAGTTGATTGTGAATAAATCATGGTATGTGGGAGTCGACTATTGAGGCGAGGATGTCACACCTCTGTGATTGAAATGTTTTAAAAATTCTTGGTGTAACGTGTTAAGGGATTTTCTTAATAAGTTGTGTACATGAGTGTAGTTTGATTGCTCGAGGATGAGCAAATGTTTAAGTGTGGGGTGTTGATGCGTGGCTAGAATTCATGGTTTAGCACGTTATATGCCTTACATTTTATATGCGTTAATGATAAAAATACTTTTTATGTGCATAATGGAGTCTATTTAATGTGTAGGTGAATTGGAGATGGAAGCCGAGCTAAATGGATGCAAATACGTCGAAAATACGCTCAAGAGGCGAAGAGGAGTGCATCGGGCTATAGCCGGGCATTTGAGCCTTAAGGCCAGACCCAGCCTGGCGTTAGCCGGGTGCCAGAGCCCAAACGCCAGCCCCAGCCTGGCGTTATCCAGGCGCCAGGGCCCAAACGCCAGCCCTGGCCAGGCGTTATCCAGGCGTTTGGCCTGTATGGCCATGCCCCTGATCCGGTCAAATCAAAGTCTTGAAGAGTTTTAAGTGTTTCCCGGTTGGAATATAAGTCTCCTACACGTTTAGGGTATATCCCAAACATATAAATAGACCCAAAAAGCACAATTTGAAAAAGGAGGAAGCCATTGAAGTGAAGAAAAACTGTGGATTACCACTCAGTGAAGCAAACATTGATTTTTATAGCTTTTATTCATTATTTTGTAGTTCAATTATGCAAGTTATTTTAGAATTGATTCTTATGAATATGAGTAGCTAATTTTCTTAATCTAGGGTTTTGGTAGAACCTTTTGGGGGATAAACTTATTGTGATGTTAATATAGTTTTGATTGGTTGATTAATCTCTATTTGTTCAACTACGTTCTTGTTGTAGTTGATTGAAGGGCCCTCAATTAGCTGTTCCTATTTATTATGTATCTACTTGAGAGAGAGTGCATATTTAGGTAGTTGTTTGAACAACATCACTCCCGGAGTATAGACGAAAGTCATAACCGAGGGTTTAGAAGTTGGATTAGAAATAACGATACTTCGGGTGCAATCTAAAGTGAACTGTAATGCAATCTAGCTAGCGTAACGTGAGAGAGTGCGTCTAGTAAATTATCATAAGTACTTGAGAGAGATTTATGGTAGATAGAGTGTTCATGATTGATAGAGACAACTAATCAAACTATAAGAAATATCTGAGAAGGAAGTTCACCGACGGGGGAAACCATAACCTTAGACCTTTATCATAATTGTTTACAACACATTGTTAGTAATTGTTAGTTATTATTATTGTTAGTAGAAAAGTAAAACATCACCAATTTATATTCAAAAGTTTTGAGAGAATTGATTGAGTAAAAGTTGTGTATTCTAAAGACTTGATTGATACGTAAATTCCCTGTGGGATAGACTCTGGGCATAACACCCCGGATTATATTTGGAATGCCCGCTTAGTATTTTATTAGACATAGTTGAGCGTGATCAGGCCATGAGGATGCAAGGACGGATTTACGTGCCCAATATAGATGGACTTCAAGATTTGATTCTAGATGAGGCCCATAATTCTTGGTATTCCATCCATCCGGGTGCCGTAAAGATGTACCAGGATTTGAGGCAGCATTATTGGTGGAGGTGGGAGAAGAAAGATATTGTTGAGTTTGTGGCTCGGTGTCTGAACTGTCAGCAGGTCAAGTATGAGCACTAGAGACTAGGTGTATTGCTTCAGAGATTTGATATTGCAGAGTGGAAGTGGGAGCGGATCACCATGGACTTCGTAATTGGACTCTCACGGACTTCGAGGAGGTTTGATACTATATGGTTTATTGTGGATCGGCTGACCAAGTCCGCGCACTTCATTCATGTTGGTACTACTTAATCTTCGGAGTGGTTAGCTGAGATTTATATCAGGGAGATTGTACGATTGCATGGGGTTCCAGTTTCTATCATTTTCGACAGAGGTACTCAGTTCACATCTCAGTTTTGGAGAGCCGTACAGAGAGAGTTGGGTACTCAGGTCGAGTTGAGCAAAACGTTTCATCCTCAGACCGACGGGCAGTCGGAGCGTAGCATTCAGATTTTGGAGTATATGTTGCATGCTTGTGTGATTGACTTTGGTGGTTCATGGGACCAGTTTCTGCCACTGACGGAGTTTGCATATAATAACAGCTATCAGTCGAGTATCCAGATAGCTCCGTTTGAGGCTTTATATGGTAGGAGGTGCACACCTCCGGTTGGTTGGTTTGAGTCGGGCCTCGACGCAGTCTAGGCAGAAGAGTTATACGGACTGGAAGGTCCCAGATGTGTCTTTCTTGGTTGGGGATAAGGTGTTGCTGAAGGTGTCGCCCATGAAGGGTGTTATGAGATTCGGGATGAGGGGAAAGCTGATTCCCAGGTTCATTGGGCAATTTGAGGTGCTTCAGAGGGTTGGGGAGGTGTTTTATAGGCTTGCTATGCCTCCCAGTTTATCGAGTATTCATCCGGTGTTCCATGTTTTGATGCTCCGAAAGTATGTTGCTGACCCGTCTAATGTTTTGGACTTCAGCACGGTTCAGTTCAAGGGTGATATGTCATATGAGGTAGAACCAGTGGCTATTTTGGGTCGACATGTCAGAAAGTTGAGGTCTAAGGATATAGTTTCAGTAAAGGTTCAGTGGAGAGGGCAGCCAGTAGAGGATGCCACCTGGGATACCAAGCGAAAGATGCGAGACAGATATCCTCACTTATTCAAGACTCCAAGTATGTTTCTAGACCCGTTCGAGGACGATTGTTTGTTTAAGAAAGGGAGGATGTAACAACCCGGCCGGTCGTTCCATGGGATTTACCTTGTTTCCCCCATTTATTATTTATCATATATTGTTTATCCTGTTTAGGTTGTGTTGGATCAGTTGGTTTGGGTTCGGAGTGGTCATGGTGAGAATTGAGGCATTTAGTCTCCTAAAGTAGCCTAATAATTGAAAAAGTCAACTAAGAGTTGACTTGTTGGTGAACGACCTCAGAGTGCGGATTTTATGGCTCGTATAGCTTTGTTAGGTGATTTGGAACTTAGGAGTGTGTTCGGAATGAAGTTTTGATGTCCGATATAGAATTAGGCTTGAATTGGCGAAAATTAGTTTTTGGCGATTTCCGGTCGGCAGTGGAAAATAGGATATCGGGGTCGGAAAGGGATTCCGGAAGTTGGAACAAGTCTGTAATGTCATTTTGGATATGTGTGCGAAGTTTTAGGTCAATCGGAGGTGTTTTGGTTGGTTTCGGCGTCGTTGGCGAAAGTTGGAAGTTTCACAGTTCATAGACTTGAATTCGATGTAATTTTGGTATTTTCATGTTGTTTTTGGTGTTTTGAAGGCTCGACTAAGTTTGAATAATGATATGGGGTGTGTTGGTATGTTTGGTTGGGGCCTCGAGGGGTTCGGGATTGATTTCGGATGGTTGACGGAGTTTTGAACTTGGAAAATTGCAGCAAATGGCTGCTGGTGTAAGTTTCTGGTGTTGGCCGCACCTGCGGATGGGTAATGGCAGGTGCGAAAAGCTATGCGCAGGTGCAAAAGGAGGCTAGGTAGGAGAACTCTGCAGGTGTCAAGAAGCGGAAAAGAGGCCGCAGGTGTGAGAATTGGTCCGTTAGTGGGATTTCGCAGGTTCCGGTCCACAGGTGCGATTTAGGGTGCGGAATTGCTGGGCAGAACAGTATAAAAGAAGCTTCCGTGAAATTTTAGTTATTTCACCATTGCTGCATGCGGTTGGAACTCATTTGAAGGCAATTTGAAGAGAGAATCCATGGGTCTTCAGTGGAGGTAAGTTCCCGGGTTATTAAAGTCGATTCTATGCTATTTTGTTCGGATTAGGCTTATAAATTGAAGGATTTAAGTAGTAAAAGGTTGGGAAAAATAGGTGGAGGATTTGAAAATTCTTTTGGCAATTTGGGTAGGCAATTTTGGTCCAATTGTGGTGTTTTTGGTATGTGTAGAATCGTGGGAGGACGGGGTTTCTAATGATGTAAATTTTATCGAATTTCTAGACGTGGGCCCGGGGCTTGGGTTTGGAATTTCGAGATTTTTGTATAAATTGATAGTTTTTGATTGGGTTGTGTTCCTTTAATATATTAATGATGTTAAACTAGTTTTGGTTAGATTCGGAGCAATCGGGAGCCAATTTAAGGGGCAAGAGCATAGCGGACTAGTATTGTGGCCCGGTAGAGGTAAGTAATGGTTATAAATCTTGTCCTGAGGGTATGAAACCCCGGACTTTATATTTCTCACTGATTTTAGAATGGCGCACATGTCAAATGACGAGTATGTGGCGCGCACTAATTTTTGGATTGGACTTGGTCCTCTCAGCGGCAACTAATGAGTTGTGTATTTTACTCAAAACCTTATATTAAATTGTGTTCTAAAGATAATTGCAATACTTGGGCTACAAGCCATGTTTGGGGCCTCATGTCGATCTGTTTAGACCCCTTGGGGGCTTTTTACTGCTATTTTCATCACTATTTATTGATGATTTCACTCAGTCACATTGTGCTTACTATTTTCGAAACTCAGCCTGATTTACACTACTCTGTGATTTAAAAATGATGTTTTGGGTCGAGTACCCCGTTTTACTGATTCGCCCGAGGGGATTTTGAGAGGTTCTACTGAGTGGGGCCGAGGGCCTGATTGTGAGGATATGATATACCACGAGGTGGCTTGATATTAGCGTTTGGGCTGAAGGAGCCCCTCTGGAGTCTGTATATACCCCCAGTGAGCGCAGGTACCTACTAAGTGTTGAGTGCTAAGTGCCGAGTGATGAGTGATTGGGAGGCATGAGTGACCATGAGGTTGCTCGAGGGGCTGATACTGAGTGACTGTGAGGTGCTGAGTGATGTTCTGCCTGAGGGGCGATTTATGATTCATGTTTTTGCCCGATGGGCTAATTTTGATTTATTTCATTTTCATACTAATCTTTTGGTTTGAAATTGTTGAAAATGTACATTTTTCAAATGATTTTTCTGAAGTTGGTTTTAAGGCATGATGATTTCATATATCTATGTATATACTGTTGGAAAGAAAGGTTGTGTATATTGTGAATTGATGATATTGATTTTTATGTGTTTTCTTGCCCCTTAAACTTGATTTATTTTCATTACTACTAAGTTGGCATACTCATATTACTCCCTGCACCCCTGTGTGCAGATTCAGGTGCAGATACCGAGCATTAGTTATCTATTCCATGCGGAGCCGGAGTGCAGGATATAGAGGTAGTTGTTCAGCGTCCGCAGCATCTCTATTTTCCTTTCTTGTTGTATCTAGCTATTTATTCGGAGGTTTTGTATTATGATAGTATACCTTTTTGGATTATCTCTCTTAGATGCTCATGGCATGTTGGCTTCGGGTTTTGGGGTTGGTTGCACTGTTTATTGGCCTAATGTATTTAGTAAACTCTGTATATTTTACAAAATGCTTGAATTTGGTTGGGATTTTGAAAGAAACTGTAAGTATGTGATTGTTGTCTAGCTAGTTCCACGATAGGCACCATCACGACTGGTTTACGATTTGGGGTCGTGACATTACTATAATATATTTTAATATCATGCTCATGTGATACCTTATATGGTATTAGTCCATAAATACCGGATATTATAGCTCAGACCGTATTTTATCTTAAAACGACAAACATCGATGAAACTCATTTTCTTCGATTTGCTTCCCCTCTCACATTCACAAAATTGTTTGAAATAGCATAATACTTATAACCTCAAAAATAATCTCATTCCCGAGCATACGTCGATTAACTTACGAAGAAACTTCTACATATGAAAATGCGGGATGTAACATCTCATTTATGAGATTTTATCAATTTACTTATGGCATACTTTCACGTACGAAAATATGGGGTGTAATATCATTTCCCCCTTTGGAACATTCGTCCTCGAATGTTGACTGATGCACTTATCATTAGCATAACCTATAGTTCTTGCGAATACTTTTGTACTCTTCTTGATATCTAGATAACTGTTCTGTGAATAAATCCAAAGGCCAGGGCATTCCCCCCTTAGGAATCTTTCTCACACCACGAATTGTAGTAGGAATCCTTCCAATCTCGTAATTGTTCCTACCTTCTATCATGCAGCATGTACGGCTCCAACCTTGATAGTGCGCCTATGCGATTCTACTTTCCTTTTTCCTATAGTTTTTAGCCAGTCTCTATGCCTCACTTTGTAAACATATACAGAGCTTGTCAAGATATCCCTCTGGCCATCTATAGGTATACTGAAGTTCTTTGCTCGGTACTTAGTTGAACTTACGAATATTGCTATATCTTGTTTTATAGACCCAGTTGTCTATCTTTATGACTTTACTGCAGCTGGATAGATCATACTATACCATAATGCTTACTTTGATTTGTCGTTGCTGAGGTCTGCTACGAACCCCGGGTTTTTCTTGTTGCTTATCCTATATGTACAGATCTAAGTCTTTTAATGCTTCTTCATCACTGTTCATCTTAAGAATGACTGCCTAATCTCATCTCTTACTTTGTAACTTTTATCCATCCATTGTTGATTAACCTCAATGTTGATCTATAATCTATCACTAATAAATTTACATCTTATGTAACAGTGCCGCTAGGGCTCACATCCCATCGGGGAACATCTGAAATGATTAGACTGATCCACCTAGGGAGATACCATGCTTTCATAACCGTATTTCAAAGCATCCCAATGTGATTCACCTTACATTTATGTTTTAATATAGTACAATTCATTAAATCCTCTTCAATCCATTACACAATCGAGGCCCAAACGTCATCCTTTATCTATCATAATCACACCCTCGTTCTACTACTAGGGCAACATTCCATCTCTTCACTAATCTGACTCCTTTGAGTTTATTTAGCTATACTGAGCTTCTTATAACTTAGAGAAACCATAAGCTCCCTTGTTTTCACGAGCTTAATCCCGAGGATTTTCGTTACCTTCTCACTTGCACTTTATTATCCTTACTTCTGCCTTTCTGAAACCTTGTCGTTCTATCAAACTTTAGCTTGTGAGATATTTCCTTATGCTTTTCTGGAACATCAATCGATACATCACATCGTCTCCAAATATGTTTTTACTCTCTAAACTAGACCCCTTGATATCTAGAAACCATAGGCTGGAAACTTTAAACAAGACATTCTTTTGCTTTTATATCCCCTTGCTTCATCCATTGCCGAACATTCTTTCTCTACTAGGGACGGGAGCCAAGCTAAGATAATATTTATCCCTTCTAGGCTTCTAATTCCTATCTTTGTTGTACGCTATCTAGTTATACTATTTTAGAGTGCACCATATGGGTGTCTTACAAGGAGATCTATTAGCATATTTGAAATATCCTTCAGAAATGTCAACTAACGCAAAAAATCCATCCACAATTTTGGGTTACTCTAACCCCAGCTAGATCCTGATATCCCGTCCTTCTCTTAAACCATATAAGTTAGCTCCCCTAGGGCATAAATGAGTTCGGTGTGTCCAATTTTACATACCTCTTTCACTGTTGAAGGTAACTCAAAATGCTTATATCTCTCATCCTGAATTGTAAATAATGATCATCTTCACTAACTGGGTACCCCATACCCTTCTTTTGCTTGCGTCTTTTACTTGTTGAAACTTGTATCTACCTTCTGATTCTCTCATTGCTTTTTACCATAAGGGTGGATAGATATTCATTCCTTAAGGCTTCTTATCAAGAAGCTTACACGTCTTAGTACACATATGATCTACTGAAGACCTTATATTAACTCATCATAAATATCGTAAAAAATCGAGTTCCTCTGACTCGACTCCTCCACAACCACGTGAAATCTCTTACCAACTGTCTTTCTGGATGTAGGTATCGTTGTATTACAAATATAATAGAATTGAGGAAATGGAATTTCTACGACTGAGCTCTACCACACGATTTAGAGTAAGAAGAAAGAGTGATAGTGCTAAATTCTTTGTAGCCTCCTACTTATGAGTTTGGTACACGACATACCCATAAACAAGACTTTACTAGACACGGCTTGTAGATTCCCTAGGATAGACCTGCTCTAATACAACTTTTGTCACGACCCAAAATTATGGGCCGCAACGGGCACCTGGTACCTTACTCAACCGAGTACCAACATAACATATCTTTCATATCATTCTATCTTAGGTAAATGAACCGGAGTAAAGCATGAGGTAATACAAACTTATACATGTGACATACTGGCCTATAAGACCAAAAGGATCACTTGTACACTGAACATAGGCCGACAAGGCCATACAATCTTTCACGTACACGACATATGTCTACAAGCCTCTAAGAGTACATAAATTTCATAAAGGTCGGTATAGGGCCCGCCATACTAATCAATATATGTCCTAGTCATACTGAGAAAATAAGAAACTTTGTAACAAATGGAGCGCACCAACACCTTTCGTTGAGCTGATAGCCTACTTGAAGAACTCTCATCCTTCCTATCGGGACCTGCAGGCATGAAATGCAACGTCCCCAGTCAAAAGGGACCTCAGTGATAATAATATACCGAGTATGAAATGAATAAAAATCACTAAACAATCGACATGAGAGAAACAACTATGAATAGCTCTGTGAATCATTTATTATTATAATGTCATGCATATGCATATAAATAACATACCATGCATAGGTATATGCGTGTAATAACATAATCATGCCTCTGAGGGCATTCCATCATATAATCTCGGCAACTATGGGCAAAATCATAAACGTATACCAACTGATCAGGTGGTGGTGCGTATATAACGCCGTAACCTTTTTTCATATCCCATATACATACATACATATATACGTCGTAACCTTTTTTCATATCCCATATACATACATACATATATATATATATACATACATATATATATATACATACATATATATATATATACGCGTATATAGTGCCATCTGATCATGGGTCAATATACATGTATAAATGAATGAAATGCATGATTAGTAGGTCAATAAAATATCTCGGAACGTCATAAGACCATTATGCCTTTGATTAATATCATAAAATAAAGTTTATCAACTTACGTATTTTCTGAGACCCATGAACAGACGATAGAATAATAGGACACATGGGGAATCAAGAACATAGGCATCTCTAGTATTTCTATGAATAGAGTCATTTATGAAAGTGCATTTGCTCGTTTCGTTTTTATCTATGGATCATTCCAAAAGAAAAGATGGGATAGACTTAACATACCTGAGCTGATTCTCTTGAAAATCCCTCTAACCCACGTTAATTGCGATAAAACACGTAACGACGGATCGAAGTAGGGAAATCTGAATGATATTCTTGAGAAAGATAATATCGTGCTCCCTTAGAATTTCTAATTCACATTGCATCTTGTAGGAGTTCATAAGAATTCCTTTTGAGAATTCCATCCCTTACTTAGAAAGCATTATGTATCTCACTTTGTGAATTGTTGAGCTCCATTCTTTATTTAGAAGTCTTAGCATCCCAATTTTAATAAGGTAAGAAGATCCTTTAAAGTTATAGGTTGTGGGGACCACTTTGTGGCTTAGTCTTTCCCAAAGACCCCTTAAATGTGCCACCTAATCTTGATAAATCAAGAGTCATCTTATTGGATTTTATTGGCTACCACGTTACGGGCTTTAACATTATCTAAATATTATTAATTAATCTCCCACTAAAATTTATTAATTATCCACTTATCCACATAATAAAGAATTATCTCAAATTACTTAAAATACTACTCGTTTTTAACACACTTTATGTTATATCTTACTATAATATATTTTAGTCCATAAATACCGGGTATTAATAGCTCGGAAAGTATTTTATCTCAAAATGAGAAACTTTGACGAAACTCATTTTCTTTGATTTTCTTACCCTCTCACCTTCACAAACTTGTTTGAAATACCATAATTTTATAACCTCAAAAAGAATCTCATTCCCGATCTTACATCGATTAACTTACAACGAAACTTCAACGTATGAAAATACGAGATGTAACATCTCATTTCCGAGCTTTCATCAATTTACTTTTGGCGTACTTTCACGTACGAAAATATGAGGTGTAACAGTAGGCATAGAGATGCATTTTTCCTCATGTTGCATAGTCTTGTGACATCCATGATTTGACATGTACATTTGACATCTAGGCATTGAGATGTATATTCCTCATGGTAAGATGGTATATGATAATTGATGTCTTGAAATGCATATTTTCACGACCCCAAACGATGGGCCGCGACGGGCACCTAGTACCTTATTCAACCGAGTACCAATGTAATGTATCTTTCAAATCATACTATAATAGGTAAATGAAATGGAAAGGCTACTGTGAGATAATTAGAATGAGACATGAGGCAACACTCGACATAGGACGACCCAACATGCAATACAAACTGACATACGGGCCTATAAGGCCAAAATGATCATGCGTATACTGAACATAGGCCGACAAGGCCATACTATCTTTCATATACATGACATATGTCTACAAGCCTCTAAGAGTAGATCAATACTATAAATGTCGGGAGAGGGCCCCACTATACTAATCAATACACATCCAAATCATACTGACCAAGTAAAAAACTCTGGAGCAAATGGAGCTCACCAACACCTTCGGCTGAGCTGATAGCCTACTTGAAGGACTCTCGACCTGTCTATCGGGACCTACGGGCATGAAATGCAGCATCCCTAGGCAAAAAGGGCGTCAATACAAATGATGTACCGAGTATGTAAGGAATGAAAATCAATAAATAATAGACATGATAGAAGCATGGAGTAAAACACTCAACATGTAAGTCTGAATAACTCCGTGAATCATTAATATTTATAATGCCATGCATAAGCATATAAATTCCATACCATGCATAGGTATAAGCCTCCATAACATCATCAAGCCTCTGAGGGCATTCCATCATATCGTCTCAGCCATTGTGGGCAAAATCATCAATGTATACCATTTGATCAGGTGGTAGTTTGTATATAATGTCATAACCTTTTCCCATATCCCATATACATATAACATATGCGTATATAACGCCATCTGGTCGTGGGTCAATGTACATGTACAAATTCATGAAATGCATAAGAAGTGCGTTAATAAGATTTCTCGGAATGTCATAAGTTAATTACACCTTTGATTAATATCATAAAATAGACTTTATCAGCTTACATATTTTCTAATACCCATGAACATATGATGGAATAATAGGACACGTGGGGAATCAAGAACATAGGCATCTCTAGTATTTATAAGAACAGAGTCATTTATGAAAGTTATGCATTTGCTCATTTTGTTTGTATAGTTTGGATCATGCAAACAAGAAAGAAGAGATAGCCTTAACATACCTTAGCTGATTCTCTTGAAAGTTCTTCCAGCACCCTTCAATTGCGACAAAACATGTAACGGTGAGATCGATTGATATTCTTGAGAAATATTGTACCGTGTTCTCTTAGAATTGCATCTCACGCTGATGTTACCTTATGGAATCTCGTATGAATTCTTTTGCTGAAGATTTTCCTCCATTACATAGCACCATAACCTCTCATTTTAATGATGTATGGAGATATCTTATATTTACGGGTTAAAGAGCTTTTAAGTCTTGGTGGTGTAGGCCCCACATTATACGACTTGGCCACCAAAATTCTACCAATTTTTCCACCTTCTTATGTGAACTTAAGAGTCAAATTTACTAAGGTCATTGGAAAATATTCACCCCTTTCCTTAATCAACTTATTAAATCCCCACTAATCCAATAATTAACCAACTACCCACATAATTAAGAATTATTTCAAATTACTTAAAATACCACTTACTTTTAACACACCGTATACACCTTACTATCATGGTCATGTGGTGTCGTGTATGGCACTAGTCCATAAATGTCAGGTATTATAGTTTGGACCATATTTATCCTAAATTGAAAAACTTCGACGAAACTCACTTTCTTCGATTCGCTTACCATCTCACCTTAACGAATTTATTTATCACTTGTTTGAAATAGCATAATACTGATAATCTAAAAATAATCTCATTCCCAAGCTTATGTCGACTAACTTATGACGAAACTTTAACATACAAAAATGCAGGATGTAACATCTCATTTCCGTTCTTTCATCAATTTACTTACGGCGTACTTTCAAGTATGAAAACATGGGGTGTAACATCATTCCTCCCTTTGAACATTCATCCTCGAATGTTGACTGATGCACTTATCATTCTCATAACCCATAGCTCTTGCGAATACTTTTAATACTCTCCTTTCCATTTAGGAAACTGTTCCTTGAATAAATCCAAAGGCCATGGCTCCCTCCCCCCCCCCCCCCCCTGGCCCCTTTTCTTTCCCAAACATTTTTGGGGGGTGTTTTACTCCTCTTCTTAGTGG